>RJWM01020637.1:0-36529 GCA_004363535.1 Dasyprocta punctata | reverse complement strand
TTGGCAGTGGTGATGGTGGCATTGAGTTTTGCTTTGTCTTTCTCTTAATTCAAAACAGATAGAACAAGGAAATGAAGAACACTTGACAATTCTAGAAGCCACTTATCTTTGGCAAATATCAAAGGGAGAGCAGAAGCTCATTCAGCAAACAAGTATTTAAAATGCAACTTGAGGACAGTTTATGATGACCTAGATTAATCCTGTCAGACAAATATAATGTGAACCCTGTATGTAATTTAAAATCTCTAAACCAGACCTGATGATGTAGGCCTAATCCCACCTAGGAGGCTGAAGCAGGAGGATTGCAAGTTCCAGTCCAGCCTGGGCAATGTATTGACTTAGTGAGACTCCATCTCAAAGATAAAAAAAAATAACAAAGGGGTGGGTATGTAGGCCAGAGTGAAGGTCCTGGGTTCAATCCCTAGGTCTACAATCAATCAATCTAATAAAATTTGTAGTATCCACATTAAAATTTTTATTCTTTTTATGCTAAGTGTATTTTACTTCTTTTTTCTTTCTTTCTTTCTGGCACTCATCCTGCCTCAGCCTCCCAAGTGCTGGAATTACACCACCATGCCGGGCTTATTCTTAAAGCACATCTCAGTTCAAATTAGTCACATTTCCAATTCTCGATAGCTACATGTGGCTCTAGTGGCTACAGTACTGGGCAGCACAGATCTACCTGGAAATATTTCTTACCATCATACCTGTAAGAATATGCTAAGTAATTAGTAAGCAAATGAATAAGATAATTTTAGATGACTATGCATACTAGAAAATGTATAAAAGTAATGAGATAGCAACTGGGGGGAAGGATGAGATTATTACTATCGTTTGGCATGGCATCCTACAATATGTGGAAGCACTCATACTCTAGATGCGGAAGAAGCTGTGAGGATAAAGGGACACCAAAAGAGATAGCCACAAAATAGAAGCAGATCAGGTCTATGAAGAAGCAGGGGAGAGCCTTCCAGGCAGAGCAGGTGTGAGAGCCGAGGGCCCAGGCATCGAAATGCCTGGCGGGACTGCGGTGGAGGCCCGGTGCCTGGAACCCTGAGGCTGGGAGAGGAGGAGAAGAGGCGGAAGAGGTCGGCAGGAACCAGAAAATCCTGGGCTTCGGCATTCTAGCAACAATGATGTGGTCTAGTTCATAATTGCGAAAGGGGTCTCTGTCTTCTGTACGGAGACCTGATTAGAAGACCGAAAAAGAAACACCATAAAAACTAGTTGGAGGAGGCATTTGTGTTGGCCAGGTGAGAGAGGGCTGAGATAGGAATCATATTGGAACCCGCTTTGAAGATAGGACTGATAGGTCGTGCTAAGAGAAGATGAGGAAAAAGAGGGAGAAATAAATCGCAGATGTCACCTTTGACTTCGGCTTGAGCACATGGATTTCTGTGTGCATCTCTGCACTGGGAGTTTCTGAGCTGCATGAATCTGCAGTCAGAAAACCAGCTTTCCTGGTTTGGGATTAGAATTTGCCTCCAGGATTTCAAGCCAGCAGATGCGTCCCAGCTTTCCTGCTGCCTGTGATTATGTTCTCCTGAAGTCTGTAAGGAATTCGCAAGCTCCCTTGCCAAGCTCACATTCCCAAAAAGAATGTTCCAGTGCATTTGGGCCAAAAAAACTGCTGAGAAGTTGCCCTCCCCCCTTCAAATCAGTCACAGCACAGAACAAGTCAATCAGCCTAAATTGACAGGCAAATTTATCCCACTGATTGGAGAAAGAATTGAAATGTATTCTAAGGGTGAATGTTGACCAACAGCGCTCTCAAAATGAGACACTGGAAAGCCAAGGCTCTGTGTATGTTGCTAGAAAAGCAACCGCCACAACAGAAGTTACCGATCCAGTTTGAAACGTAAACGAGAGCCTAGGAAAATTTCCCAATAGCACTTCCTTGTCTCCTCAGGCAAATGTAGAACTTTAGGGCACATTGCAAACAATGACTGGCCTGTATATGAAAATTTGCACAAACATTTACATGGTGCGGTGGTGTGTATGCATAGGGTGAGGCGTGGTTGTGAGCTGAAGCAGCCGTGCAGAATTTACAGAACGAAAGTAAATGCCTGATCTCTACCCTTTCCCTCTTGCCACCCAGGGCGAGAAGTAATAGGAGCCAAGCACTTAGCAACTACACTAAAAACTAATAGCAGTTTTTCTGTCCAGGAATTACACCCCTAAGAGACAGCATTTCCCTGAAGACCTGAATGTGGTGCTTAGCATGCCTGAGTTTAAATCCTGGAATTGGCTGAATCACATTAACTGGGAGGAAGCAAAGTCTCGCGTTTGATTTGGTTTTCTTCTCTTCCTAGCACAGGCCAGCCCTCCGGCCAGCTCAGGAACCGCTGCTCCCTGGATTCAGGAGATGAAAGGACGCACCCTAAGGTGTTTCCGTCTGGGCTGGGAGACCTTCTCAGCAATGAGCATAAAACCTGGGTGGGCCCATCACTCCATCAGTGTTAAATTGCTCCTCCGGAAGCAAGCCTGAGTTTCTACCAAGTTCAGGCCCAGTTTCCTTCCTGACTTTTCTCCATGCCTTTGCTGCTCGACTGTGGTGGGCACAAGGTCTAAAGGTGAACCCAAGGCAGCTCATTTCCAACAGTAGAATAGCGTCACCTGACGCCCACACCCACAAGGACTCAGAGAAGAGGGTGTCACTGTCCACTGAGTCCAAGATATGAATGAATGAAAAGAGAAACAGAAGGAAAGGTTGGAGGTAGGAAGAAAGTTTGTGGAGAAGAAAGCCAAAAAAGCTTCATCCAAACCAACTTCAGATATCTTTTGTGCAATCAACAGGACTGCAGATACTGACCTGTGGTATTTTTTGTTTTTTGTTTTTTGTTTTTTGCTTTTTGAGACAGGGTCTTTCTGTATAGCTCATGCTGGCCTTGAACTTACAGTGTAGACTAGGCTGGCTTCAAGCCCATGGAGATCTTCCTTTCTCAACCTCCCACATGCTGAGATTGTAGATGGGTACCACCTCCCTCCATTTTTTCTTTTCTTTTTTTTTCTTTCTTTCTTTTTTTTTTTTTTTACCATTATGATTCACTCTCCAACTGATATCTATGACCTTTCACCAAAACTTTTTAAAAAATTTTATTGATATATTTTTGCCTCAAAATTGTTATAGACACAGACACATATTTTAGCACCAAGCTGTCTCTTTAAGTGAGAACTAGTCTTTTAGTCAATTATGTCTCACAGTCCCCAGAATTACCAAAGACAGAAAATACAGATCAGCTAATCCCTGCAGTAGTCTGATAATATTGTTTGTCCATGCATGGATCATCTGAGTGAGGTTATTAGAGCTAATCTTGTGCCCAAAGAACTGAGATCCAGTGTCCTAGATTTGAATTTCAGTTTCGCCATTGAGTTTTAAAATTTGACCAAGTCTCTCCTTTGCACTGCTTGCTCCTATAGGTGTATTTAGGAAAATACCAATTCAAAAGTAGGCACACTTTTAGTTGTTCTTTTGGTTTTTATTTTTGTCCTTGTTCTTGTTTTGCTTTAACTTTCCTTTATTTTTATGTTTGTTTCTGTGTTTCTGCTTTGGTTTGTTGTTGTTGTTGTTGTTTGTTTTTGATTTTTGAGACAGGGACTCACATATATTGCAGGCTGGCCTTGAACTCACTATGTCGCTCATGCTAGCTTTGAGTTTGTGGCGATCCTTCCACCCCAGTCTCCTGAGTGCTGGGATTACAGACCTGTGCCATCATGCCTGGTTTCTCCTGTTGTACAATGACTGCATTATTCTGTGAATTTCTTAAAGCTTGGAGAAAGAGGATTTGTAAATTGCTTGCATTTTTATGCAATAGATAAGCAGTTAGAAAAATCTGCTCAGCAATAAACAAAATTCCAATCTCAGATAAAATTTTGAATGTCTTCAGTCACAATACACAAATCCTAAAAATGCACCAGTGCATTTGGTGACCTGTCCTCCATCAGCTCTCAGGGCCTGCAGCCTTGCACAAGCCAGGGCAGCAGTCTGCAGGGAGATTCTGCAATAGGACAGCACATTTACCCACATGCACATGCTTTTCATTTCAAGAGACCTAGAATTACCCCGCCTCCTGGAGATGAGAGAAGCAAGGAGAGAAGGGAAAAAAGGATCAGCCTTCTCAACAGCCTGGACAAAACAACCTCACCAAAGTGGAGGCAGGTCTGAGCCTCCGAGGTCACCTGCATGCTGCTAAGTGACAACTGAGAGCATCGGGTCTGTTTTTAGAGCCGGACATGCAGGGGAAGGAGAGCTGGAACTCCAAGGTCAGAGAGAAGCGTGCTCTGGTTCTTATGTGTCTTTTTAATTTTATTTCATTCTTATTTTTTTATTGGTACATTTAGATAGACATAATGACAACATTCATCATCGGGAATTTGCACCTGTACATGACATATCTTGCTTCTTTTTTCCCCATTCCCTACCCCTCCCTTCAACTCCTCTTCCACTCCTTATTTACAAAAGTTTTGTTTCCATTTTTTCGTTCTAGTCTCTTTTATTTTTTTATTGTCCTTCCTTCCTTTCCCCCTTCCTCCTCCCTTGTTCCCCTTCTCATTTGAACATTTTCTTCCCATCTCCTGATATTTATTATACATTTTGATCCTCATTTACACTTGCAGTTTCTCCAATCACAACAGAGAAACACTGCAGTCTTTAAACATGTGTGTCTGATTTGTTTCACTTAAGAGCATGGTCTCAAGGTGCATTCATTTAGCTAGAAATGACTCAGGCTTATCTTGTTTTCAATCAGTCATAAAATATATTTTGTGTTATTTGTCTATTGTTTACCACTTAACTCAGAAGAATGTGAATGCCGTGCAGGTAGGGACTGTGTGTTTTATTTCCATTATATCCTCCAGGCCTAGCCGAGTGTCTCACATTCATTGAATACTCAAAAACAACTGCAGAACGGAAGAATAATGAATGGATGATTTAGCCTTTTTCAGGTCCTGGACTCCTTTTAAAAACTCAGACAAACGTTTCTGGGCTAAGCATGGGGGTACATACCTGCAATCCCAGTACTTGAGAGGCTAAGGCAGCGAGTTGAAGGCCAGCCTGGGCTACATAGTGAATTCCAGGCCAGCCTGAACTGTGTAGCAGACTCTGTCTCAGAAAAAATTCTTATTCCTCCCCTTCATCCCAAATATATATATTCGATTTAATATATAACTTACAATTTTTGTAGCAGTGAAGATTGAGCCCAGGACCTTCTCACAGTGTCATATCCCACCATGTCTTCCCCCTTGTTTTGAGACAGGGCTGTGCTAAGTCTCAAAAAAAAAAAAAAAAAAGTTGCCTACACTGGATTTGAGCTTCAATTCTCCTGTCTCAGTCAGCCTCCCCGAGTGCTGGGATTACAGGCATGCACCATCACGCTTAGCTTTTTTTTGTCTTTTTGAGACAGGATCTCGCTATGTAGCTCAGGCTGGACTTGGGTTCACTTTGTAGCCCAGGCTGGTCTTGAATTTGCAAAGAATTCTCCTGCCTCAACCTCCCAAATGCTGGGGTTACAGGAGTGTGCCACTGTGCCTGACTTTTAAATTAACCTTGCTTTTTTTTTTGGTACCAGGGATCGAACTCATGACCTCGCACTTACCAAGCAAGCGCTTGAGCCACTGAACTAAATCCCCAGGCTTCATCACACTTAGCTTATACTTTAATTTTAAATATAATTATAGTCTATTTAAATTTATGTTTATATAATCTAACATATATAGTATTACATTACAAAATTTATAAACATCCTTGAATCTCCCTATGCAAAGACCCCAGTTTCCAAAGAACATTTTTGCTTTACCTCAGGCCCCTGGTATCCCTAAGAAGCTCATAAACAAAAAGCTCTGGTGTCCTTGCATTCTCCAGAGGAGCAGGGAAGAGGATCTAAAGGGACCCCAGCATCTTCTAACTCCTGGACAAAGACACCTGGCATTGCCCTTGAGGATGCCTAAATGCTCCTGAGAAGTGTGACCTGTGTGAAAGAAAACAGAAAAAACTAAATTTGCAACTCAGAAAACTGGAGTTTAAACTAAGCCCCACAATATAATGACTTACTCACCAGGGAAACAGCGGCTGGCAGAGCTCTAAGTGCAGTGGGACGTCCGTGGAGCAGTTTGCATGGCTGTGTCTTGACAGCCTCCCTCGTTGCTGCACTGGGGAGGAGACTGAATGAGACGAGGCGGTGCCCTCAGCAGTGTGAGCACCATGGCCTCTGTGCTGGTGTGGGAGGCTGTGGACCCTCCCTTTGCAGTGAGCAGCGTGATGGCCTGTGCTGACCTCTCAGATGATCTGTTCCACCACAATACAGCTGCATCCCGGTGTCCCAGTCAACGACAGTCCTCATCTACAACGGGGGTTCCATAAGATTATGATGAGTTAAAAAATTCCTACCACCAGCAATGTTGTAGCCATGCTGGCAGCAGAGGACCACATCACTCAAGAGTTTGTGGGGTTGCCGGTGTAAACACACTATGCCAACAGTACAGAACCTGTGCTTATGTGCAGTGTACAATGCTTGATCTGATTGTGATAACAAAAAGCTATGGCACTGGTCTAAGTATTTACTGTATAATACTCTATGATACTTTTTACCATTACTTTGTTCTTGAAACAGGGTCTTGATATCTATTCCAGCAATACTGGAAGTCACTATGTAGCACAGGTTGGCCTTGAACTTGCACCGGTATGCCCACCTCAGCCTCCCAAGTGCTGGGATTACAAGCATGTGCCACCATACCTGGTTTTATCCTTGTTTTAAAGTACACTCCTACAGATAAAAACAAAGTTTACTATAGAATGTTATGCCGTGTTACACCAGCAGCAGAGTCATAATTTCCTGCTTATTGTGTCTCCTGATTGCATAATTTTCTCCTGTGCTTGATTTAATCTTATATTGTTTTGTTCATCATGGCTGTGGAAGCAATAGGCCACGTCACACACACATACACACACACACACAGTACCATGTAGCCTAGGTGTATAGTGGTCTATACCATGCCGGCGTGTTTAAATATGTCATACGATGCTTGCACAGGAACAAAGTTGTCTATTAAAGCATTTCTCAGGGTATCTTCATTGTCAAGCAGGGCATGACCACAACTGCTGGAAAAAGATCCCCAGATTACAGGTGAAATTCTCACACTCTTGTGCTTCTAAGGAAAATCTCAGGCTTACCAGTGTCACAAATAAGATTAAAAAAAAAAAGATTATAAAGTCCATAACCCTTGCCAATTTCATCTAATGCTTTGGAAAGAAGTATTGGGTATGGTGAAGTATATTCCCTCTGGTTAGTTTGTAATGCTTAAATTTGATGGTGTCAACTTGATTGACTGTGCGATTCAGGATATTGGTGGAATGCATTTCTAGGTGAGTCTGGGTTGCTCATGGAAGGCCCGACCTTAGGGTCTAGGTCTGGACTCTTACCCCTTCCTCTGGCACTGTCCCTACACTTTGCTTCCTGTAAGCCATGAACTAAGCAGCTTTGCTCCACCATGCCCTTCTGCATTCCAGTCCTGCCTTGAAGTCTGCTGACCATGGATTGAATCTCCTAAACTGTGAGCCAAATAAACCTCTCCCTTTTTTTCTTTGGTGTTTGTTTTGTTTTGTTTTGTTTTTCAGACAGTGTTTCAAAATGCAGTGCGTGTGACCTGTGAACTCACTATGTTGCCCAAGCTGACCTCAAATCCATAGTGAACCTCTTGCCTCAGGTTCCCAAGTGTTTGGATTACAGGCATGCACCACCACACCTCTCCCCTTTTAAATTGTGAGTGCCAGCAATGAGAAAGCTGACTAATATGATGCCTGAAAGAAAGCAACACAGACTACCTGCTTGGCAGTCTTTGTATTTGCTGTCTTGTTTAATGCTAGAGCAACCCTGCCTGGAACTTATTTCTTTATCATTATTATTATTATTATTTACAAAGAAACTACATAGAACAGACAAACAGGTTTAGCAAGGTCATGGTACAAGGTCACAAAGCCATACACAAAAATCTAGTGTTGGCCTGTATACAAGCAATGAACAATTCAAAAGTAAAATTGTAGAGGCACAAGTTACAGCATCATAAAAAAGCTTAGAGTAACATTACTGCATAAATCTATCAAAATACATTCATTACCTGTATTCTAAAAACTATAAAAACTGATCAAAAGTACTCAAATACAACCTAAATAAGTGAAGAGAGACTATGTATGTGAATTGAACAAATATCAAAACATTTATTCTCCCTAATCTTATCTATACTGGGAATTATTTCTATGCCAATTTAAAGATAAGAAAACTGAGCCCCAGGCAAGGAAAGTAACTTGCCATGGAGAAGCTAGGAAGTGGGGGTTTCCAGGCCTCAGAAGTGAGGTGTACAAAGTGACAAAGTGTGGTGGGTGCTGCCACTGTGTCTGGGCGCGCTGTGCATGCCACATCCAGAGCCTCGTGTACTTCCTCTGCTTCTGTGTCTGAGTGTCTTCCTTAAAGCCACAGACTTTCAGACCACAGAACATGATTAGAGTAAAACCAAGAGAGAAGTCATTTTCTGCAAACAAGCAAGAATAGCAAACAATGGAAGTACCTCAAATCTTCCCATGCTCCGAGGGGAAAGGAAGGGAAGGGAGAGGAGGGGAAAGGAAGTGAGAGGATGGGAAGAGAGAAGGAAAATGAAAGAAAAGAAAAGAAATAAAGAATATAATTCAATAATCATTGAGCAAGTTGTCAGAGACAAATTCTATGTGTTAGACTCTCGTCAGATAGAGACAAAAGGAGCTCTTACTCTAGTGATGGGACAGACAGTCACACAAAGAAACTTTAAAATGTCAGTTAGTGAGGAAATATGGATCAGTCATGAAAAATCCTGGACAACTGGTTATCACTGGTTATCTCTATGAGGAAAAAAATGAAATGGAGGTCCCTACAAAACCCCACACCAAAACATAAATTCTAGACATGTTAAAGACTTAAATTAAAAAAAAAAACCTAAAATTTAAAAACCATTGTAATGAAATTGTAAGGCGACATCTGAATGCCCTCAGAATAGGGAAATTTTTGTTAAATAAGACATCGAAAGAACTAACTATAAAGGAAAAGATTGATAAATTTGACTACCTTAAAATGAAGAAAATTGATTATCAAAGATCTCATGAAGAAAGTGAACAGGCAAGACACAAACTAAAAGATATTTGCCACACAAATAGTTGACCAAAAAGTAGGCTGCAGAATCCACAACGAAAACAGACACTGAGGGACCATGGGACTGAGGAGATTCATGGACTGCCTTGGAAGAAGAGGCCTCAGGTGTGTTAATCAGCTTTGCATTACAGTGACAAGATGCCTGAGGGAAACCTCTTACTAGGAGGACAGTTTTATTTTGGCTCACAGTTTCAGAGGATCCAGTCCTTGTTGGGTTGACTGTTGCTTCTGAGCCTATGGCAAGGCAGAATGTCACGCTCACTTCGTGGTGGGCAGGAGCAAAGAAAGACAGGAAAGTGCTGACTTCCCAGTCAAGGTCACGGCTCCAGTGACCTGACTTCCTCCCACAGTGTGCCACCTCCGAGAGGTTCCGCCATCACCCATAGCACCAAGGACCAAGCCTTTGACACAGGGGCTTGGAGGGGACATTCATGATCCAAGTCATACCAAAATGAGCAGGGAAAAGAGTCACTGGGTAAGAGAGCAGCGCAAAGTTGCCCTCAGAGGGACTCAACTTGCCAGCTCTGTCACATTTGTCGTGATTATGGATGTCAGGTAAGATATAAGATGTCTGACAAGTCTGAATTTCAGCAGCATTTTTTTGGTGTTTTACTTTTTATTTTTGTTTTTTTGTTTTGTTTTGTTTTGTTTTGTTTTGTTTTGAGACAGAATCCAGGATGGTCTTGACCTCACTACAGAGTGCAGCCTCAAGCTTGCTTCAGCAGTACCTATATTATGTGGCCCAGGCTGGCCTCAAACTCATGGCAACCTTCCTGCCTCAGTCTCCAGAGTGCTGGAATTGCAAGCATGTGTTGCTATGCCTAGAAGTTTTTAAATATGTTCCATGTAATAGTTGGGAAATAGTCATACTCTAAATATTTGGGATATACTTCACCTAAAAAATGACATGCATTGTACCTGAAACTCAAATGTACTGAATATTCTGTTTTTATTTGCTCAGTTTGGCAACCCTAATTATGAACCTCTAACTACTTGCAAAAGAGTATCTTTTTTTTTTTTTTTTTTTTTTTTTTTTTTTGGTACCAGGGGTCAAACTCACGACCTCGAACTTGCCAGGCAGGCACTTATGCCACTGAGCTAAATCCCTAGCCCAAGAATATCTTTTGACTTGCACATTAAAACCAATGATACAGAAATCAGAGATAACAATTTCCTAACATAAGGCTTTCTTTTTCTTTTTTTGTTTCTTTTTCTTTCTTTCCTTTATTTTCTTTCTTTATTTTATTTATTTTTTTTTTCTTTTCTTGAGCCAAAATCTTGCTATGTTATTCAGGCTGGCCTTGAACTCATTATGTAGTACCAGATGGCCTTGACTTGGTGATTCTCCTGCCTCAGATTCCTGAGAGCTGGGATTACAGCTGTGCACCACCACACCTGGCTGTAACATAAGGTTTTCTTACAAGTGGAAGAGCAGAATAGCAAGCTTGAGTTTAAGCTCTGCCTTTGTCTCTTGCAAACTGTGATCTAGAAAGGGTCACTCACTTTTCTATGCATTGGTCTTTTCATCCCCAAAATGAAGCATCTTCCTCATTGTGCTGTCACATTAAATGAGGTAAAATGCGTTACAAGTGCTGGGCACAGTGCCCAGATAGAACATAAGTGCTCTTGGTAATATTAATCATTCTCATCCGTATACTACAATCTCAAACACTAAACAGGGGAGTACACTAATAGCATCTTTGTGACAAGGAGTTCATCCTCATGCATGGTTATTTGGGACAAAATCTGGAGCATTCTCCAGTCAGACTCATTCACTATCTGAGAACCAGAAGGTAGGAGGAAGGATGAGAGGAGCCCCAGGTCCTCCCAACTCCACCATCTGACAGTCCTTATGAGCTCAGCTCTCTTAAGTCCCCGACTATGGCCCAACTTTGTAGCAGTCACTGAGGGACATGTCAAGCTGAGCTGCACACGGTGCAAGTTCGGTCCTGAATTCGTTGTGGGGAATACTTACAGTATTCCTATGCTTTCTTTTTAGTCATAGCTCAAATTGTTTACTTAAGATTCAGAGAAAACAACACACATGATTAACTAGATGGAAACTTGGCAAATATTTTAGGGACCCCATCAGCAACACACTAGAAACCATAGGTCTCCCCCTCCGTTTCCCCTTGTCTTGCGGTTTTTCCTCCTGCACCCTGCATGTAACAAGCCGGCCGCATCCTCCACACAATCCAGAGGATGTGCCACTTTAAAGTTCCAGGGCACCCCAGCAAGGAACGCCACAGAGCTCAACCTAACTAAATCCTCCCTTCCAGGCTGGAGGGAGGGAAAGAGGTGGAGCTGTGACTGTGATTGGGGGTCTTGTGCAAGAGATCAATCTCCAGCCTCTCTTGGAGATAATCCTCAAGATCCCGCTTTGTTTCTACATTCTGAGGGCGCACATTGTGTCTGCAAAAGGCAGCTCCCTCCTTACGCTGTGAAGCAGATTCTGTATTGCTGTAGATTCCAACGATTCTCTACTGCTATCTCTCAAATTTGGTAATGATTTCTGTCCTTTCCTTTTGACTGGGGAGAAAGGGAGGGAAGAAAAGAAGAAGGAAGAGAAAAGGAAGGAGAAAGCCTTTGGAAATAGACAAAGTTTAAAACACAAAACAAAAACATACTTTTTTTTTTAAGAGTTGGTCAGACACTGAGGGCAGGGGCAAAGCATTCCTCTGCAATGAGGGGCTACACAAGGGACATCCCCTCCACGGGGCCAGGGCTCTGACCCAGTTGGTTATCAGATCTGGCTTGCTTATTCAATGTGAAACATGGAGCTGGACCCGGTGGGGAGGCCCTGGAGACAGCTGCAGTCTTCCCTGCTCCTAGCCCAAAAGGATTTCTTTGTGTCTTGGTGTCTTGTTTCCTAGTTCACAACACCACCTCTCAGGGTCACTAGGATGATGAAAGTATCAACCAGTTTCCCCAGCTAGGTGTGATGCCAAAATAATATAATGAGCTACTGGGCAGTGTGCAAGCAAAAGCAGAGCAGTGCTCCCCGGCACACTCAGGGCTCGGGCCCTCCTCCTCCTGCCACCCTCAGAAATGCAACACAGATTTCACTCAGGCTTGGGGAGAGGCTTCCTTCTCACCTCCATCTGCAGTTATCTTGAAGCTGTGGTCACTGCAGTGATACTAATTATTACTGGAAATGAAGAGAGTAATCACTTAGCCCTAGGACCTAGATGGCCACAGGTACAACATTCAAACCCACTGCAGTTCCAGTAGATTTCCAGGGAAAATTCCACCATGTGATGCCCAGGCGCTGGCTTTCCTGCCTGCCTGTCACTCAGTCCCAGAGCTTCCCCCTCCTTCTCCTCTTCCACCCACCCTCACTGCCCTATTAAAGAGTAGGCCCAGGTCCCACCCCAGGAGCAAGGAATATCAAACCTCAGGGCAGTTCCCAGCTGGAAGAGAAGAGAACTGGGTTCTTCACTCCAGATGCTTCCAGCCCGGCCTACCTGGGGATTGAGTTTGGCAGTGGCCACATGTGTGCCGACATGTGTCTGTTTTTGTTAGAATATCCTCAAATGCCTACATTAAGTTTCCATTCAGAACAAAACAAAATTTCTCCCTTTGATCAGAGAAGGTATCCAAAGGTAGGGCTTTTCTAAATATTTGCTTCTGTACGTGTTATAGGCAAAAATGCTCTTTAGTCTCATTTTCACTGACAGCACTTAACAGTCTTAAATAGATTTCCAGACTCTAGGACTTTTCCTTTGTTCCATGAGCCCCAAAAAAGGGGACATAGTTTTGACATCTCAGAAGTTCATTTGATTGTGAAACTCTTTCACTATGGGAAACTTATAGAACTAATATTTTTCAGAAGGCACTTTGATGAAGATAAGAATTTCTGTTTCCTCCTTTTAACTTCTGATTTAGATCTTTTGGAATTGTGGAAGACAGGATGGATTCGGAAACACAGAACAACACTGCAACTCAAGAATATGTTGTTTGGGGCCTAAGAAGCACTTTTAGTTCTGCTTATTTTGGCAGCCAAGAAAGGAAAGCTCAGCTGATTCACTGGCTTCCTCATGAGAAAGTAGCCTTTCGCCTCAGAAACCCAGGGTCTCCGAGAACAAAGAGACCTCAGCATTGTCCTGGAGACCTTTACCTTCAGCAGTGCCTTGAGGTCAGTCCGTCCTGACTTCTGTCCCTCAGCCTGAAGTCCTTCCTTCAGGCTCCTCTGTGTGACTTACTGCTGAGCACAGCCACAGCTCTGCTTCTGAGAACTTTGTCACTTGGTTTATCGCAGCGAGAATGTGATTGAGTGTATACACACCTGGATGGCATAGCCTACTACACACCTAGGCTGTAGGGACTGTATTCATAAAGGATCACGAGGAACAAAACAACACAAGACTAAATCAAGGACACGATAAATGTTACAATCAAGAGATGCAGTAACACAAAATGTATAAGGCTACTGCTGGTGTCACATGACATGCCATCTTACCCACAAACTTTTTAAAATTTAAATTGAATAAGTACACAGTAATGATAAAAAGCATAGTACACAAGCCAGTAATGGTCATATATGTATTATCATGATCAAGCCTTATATTCTGGGTTTCATATGACTGGCAGCAGATTAGGTTTATGTACACCAGCATCACCATGAACATGAGAGATGCATTTCCACATAACGTTAGGATGGCTGTGGCGTCACTGGGAAATAGGAATTATGCAGCTTCAAGGACTGCTCTTGAATATGTGATCTGTCACTAACCAAAACATCATTAAGTGACACATGGGGAACAAGTGAGGCTCAGCCTCATGCAGGGCCCCTCAAAGTGCTGTCTCTGGGTCAGCAGAGTCAGCAGCACCTGGAGTTTGTTAAAGTGTCCCCCCACCCCTGCTCCCAAAAATTAAAGTCAGAAGCTCTGGGAATGAAAGTTGTGCAATTCTGGGTTGTTTTTTGTTTTTTGGGGGGTTTTTTTGGGGTTTGTGTGTGTGTGTGTGTGTGTGCGTGTGTGTGTGTGTGCATGTGTGTGTGTGTGTGTTTGTGTATATAATGATCACATTGCTCCTGGGGAGTTTTAATTCTTTTGTTTTAATCCCCTTCTCCTGCATTCCCAGAGGTGCAAAGGGCATCAGTGGAGGAGGTGGGAGAGACACAAATCCCTGATCCCCTACTTAATGTACTACTGGTTGAGTAGGGTTTTTTTTTGTTTTCTTTTGCTTTTCTGTACTGGAGGCTGAATTCAGGGCCTCACACCAAGCTACATCTCTAGTCTGGTTTTTTCTTTGTTTATCTTGTTTTCGTTTTTTGGGGGGAGGCAGAGAGTTTGGTTTGTTTTGTTTTGTTTTTTAAGACTGAGTCTGGCTGAATTGTCCTGGCTGGTCTTGAACTTGTGATCCTCCCATCTCAGTCTCCAGAGTAGCTGGGATTACAGGACAAATGCTTAGAGAATTCTGACAACTGCTGAGATTAGAAAATCACTGTCTCCCTAAAGTAACTCAGCCATAAAATTTCAGGAGTTGAAAGGGCACAACTAGGGAATATAAAAGATCTCAGACTCAGCAAGTGGAAACCCAAAACTTCCCTGTGCAGTGCTCATAGCTCTAAGGAAAGGTGCCCAGAGTGAATCTGAAACAATGCCCCACCTTGTTGGTCTCTTCAGCTGCCCAGTGAGAAAAACTCTGCCAGTGGGATTCCCAGAAGGTGTGCTGTGTGACCACTGCCCACTCCTCAAGATGACATTTCTTCAGAGAGAGAAGCCGCATGCTGAACCACTGTGATTCTTCTCATGGCCCCGCTGGCTTAAAGGGATCCAGCTGGAGAGCAAGATAGCAAGCAAGGTGGACTGTAGCCAACACAGGCCCGAGGTCAACAGGATGGGGGAAGTGGCCTTTGCACATGGGAGGACAGCGTGTTACTTCCTGCCTGCTTGGAGGAGGGGAGGATCCCTGTCTCTCAGCAGGTGCTCCAAAATGCCCACTGAATACCGAAAGAAGGAAGATGAAGACCTGAGCATTGAGGGATGCAAGGCTGTGAGCCAAGAATCTGCATTGACCAGATGATTGTGTCCTTCAAGAGAACAGAACTCTCAGTCCACTCATCCTTCCTCCATACCCTTCTCCTAGAAGCCCTGCCAGCGGCCTTCCTATGTGACTTAAATGGCCCTTAACACGGTTTCCAGACACCAGAGAGCTGAGCCCACTCTTAGCGTGAACAGAGAATGAAGGCAAAGCCAGAGACAGAAGGGCATTTCACTCCTATCAAACGTGATCTCTGTGCTACACTATAGCCTTTCTAAAGCATTTTTATTTCTATTAGTTCATAACTCTTCCTGGAAAGCTCTTCCATGATTAGAAGGGCTGGTACCTACTCAGCATGCAGGTAGAGGTTTTTCAATAAACATCATCTCCTGAAAGTCACTCTCAAGTCAACACTGAAAAATCAATAGCTTTCCTGTACACCAATAACAAACCGAGAGAGAAGTTAGGGGAAAGAACACCTTTCACAATAACATCAAGAAAAAAGAAACACTTAGGAATTAACCTAACCAAGAAAGTGGAAGACCTCTACAGTGAAAATTATACTACTCTGAAAAAACAGACTGAAGAGGATATTAGAAAGATATTCCCTGTTCCTGGATAGGCAGAACCAATATACTAAAGATGGCCATACTTCCAAAACTGTGGTACAGATTTAATGCAATCTCAAATAAAATACCTCTGGCATTCCTCACAGAACTAGAGAAAGCAATCCTAAGATTCCTATGGAAGTAGAAAAGACCTAGAATAGCAAAAGCAATCTTGGACAATGAGTGCGAGGCTGGGAGCACCACAATTCCAGACTTCAGGTTACACTGCAAAGCTACAGTGATAAAAACCGTGATCGACCCAAAATCAGACTTGTGGCTCAATGGGACAGAACAAAGGATCAGAAATAACTCCAGGCACATTCAGCTATCTTGTCTTTGACAAAAGGGCCAAATCCTTTTGATAGAGAGCCTCTTAAAAAATGGTGCTAGGAAAGTTGACTGTCTACACACCAAAATTAAACCTAAACCCATATCTCTCACCATGCACTAAACTAAAATCAAAATGAATCAAAGACTTAAAAAAGAAACATTTAATCTGATGGAAGAGAAAATAGGTAAAACTCTTGAAGACATAGATATAGGCAAAGACTGACTGAATAGAACCCTGTTTGCACAAGAAATAATACCAAGAATCAACCAATGAGATCATATCGAATTAAAATTCCTCACAGCAAAAGAAACCACAGAGTGAAGAGACAAACTGGAAAAATGTTACCAGCTACTCCTTAGACAAAGGACTAATATCTTGAATAGATAAAGAACTCAAAAAAATTAGACTCCCTTAAATTTAAAAATCCAATCAAAAAACATACATCAGGCATGAGGATTACCATGAGTTTGAGACCAGCCTGGGCTACATAGTGAGTCCAAGGCCAGCCTGAATTACATTGCAAGACTCTACCTCAAAAAACAAAACAAAAAACAAACAAACAAAAAAGCCATCGAAATGAACAGACATTTCTCAGAAGAAGCAGTATAAATAGCGAATAAAGAATAAATAAGTGAAAAACAATTCAACATTCCTGGCCATTTGAGAAACTCAAATTAAAACAACACTGAGATTCTATCCCACTCCAGAAAGAGTGACTATCATCAAGAAATCAACCAATAACAAATACTGGAGGGGCTGTGGTTGGGGGAAGGGAACCATTTTTTATTGTTGACAGGGGTATAAACTAGTACAGCCATTATGGAAATCAGTACAGAGAGTGCTCAAAAAACTAGAAGTAAAAATTTCATTTGACCCAGCTGTCTGTCTTCTAGGAACCTTCCCCCAAGAGTTAAAGACGTTATTCTACAGTGATGTATGCATATCATGTTCATAGCAGCATAATTCACAGTGGCTAAATCTTGAAGTTTGCCTATAAATCCATCAACAGATAAATGGATTTTTAAAAATGTGATATTTATACAAAATGGAGTACTACTCTGCCACAAAGAAGGATAAACTTGAGTCATTTGTAGTAAAATGGATGCACAAACTTAAATGTCACATAGTTTCTCATATATGAGTTACTTAGCATATAAATAAAATGCAAAACTAGCCAGACATGGTGGCACATGCCTATAATCCCAGCGTTCAGGAGACTGATGCAGGAGGATTGCTGTGAGTTCAAGGCCAATCTGGGCTACGAAGTGAGTGCAAGGCCAGCCTGAACTGCATAGGAAGAACTTATCTCAAAAAGACAAAAATTAATAAATTAATTAATTAAATAAAGTGCAAAATAAAAGACAAACAATAAGAAAAGAAAGAGAAAAAGTTAATGTAATCCAACATGAACAATGTATCCAAAAGTACACTTTTACTATAATTGTTGCCTGTGTTTTACATTTTTTTTTTTTTTGCCTGTTAGTCTGGCTGTTATTCTATATGTATGATAATAAACCTTATAAGGATGTATAAGATGAGTAAATGAATCTGGTGCTGGCAAAAGAAGTAAAGCCAACCAACAAACAAAATACAAAGTCAGTAGCTAGCCCGCCCTCCAAGTTACCACCTGTTTCATCATTCTGTTTACCTCCCTCAGAGCACTTTCCACAGTCGGCAGTTACCTGCCTGTTGTCTCCTTGCCAAGAAGTGCAAGTTCCACGAGGACAGGAACCACTGCTGCCCTGTTTAGTGCCACGTCCCAGTGCTGGAAGAGCTGGTGCAAAGTGTGCACCTTGGCACACTTGATATCAGCCCATGGAACAAGTGGCAGCCAGGTGAGTGCCTGTGGCCCAGAGAGAAAAAGTGAGCTGCCTAGCCCTGGTCACCTGGTCAGTGGCAGAACCTAAGCTAGAGCCCTGGGTCCTCTGGTTCCTAACAACAGGATGATAGCACCTGTCCCTGTCCTTGAAAATTGAGGTGGGAGGTAAAGGACCCCCAGATAAGAGACCAAAACTAGCCAGTGTCTGGCCTCTCCATAGCCAGAGACTCCAACCAACTTCCTACTCAATGTGGGGGACCTGCGGTTGAGAGTATTTGGGTCCAGGCAGAGCAGCAACCCAAGAGGACATCGTTCTGCTGCCTGAACCTCATGAGAGCCCAGGTCTGCTCAGGCCACTCCAACAAAATGCCCTAACCTGGTAGCCTGAAGCACGGACAATGTTCACTTCTCACAGTCTGAGAGGTGGGAAGTCCAAGGGCCCGGAGGGGTTCCGCAGGGAATGTGCGTCCAGGTCTGCAGACCAGCGCTCACTCTACCTCTTTCTCTTCCGCTTCGTCTCTCATCTTCTTATCGGGTCACTAATCCAGCAAGGTGTGGTGGCACACACCTGTGACACCAGCGCCCTGGGAGACAGAGGTATGAGGCTTACAACATCTGCGCCCAACCTGGGTAATTTAGTGACGTGGCAAGAAAACTGTTTTCAAAATAAAAAATAAAGGGCTGGGAATGTAGCTCAGTATGAAAGCTCTGGGTTCAATCCCCAGTACAGGAAAAATACAAAAACAAAAACAAAACCAGGCACAGACACTAACCGCACGACCTCATGTGAACTAATCACCTCCCAAAGGTCCCCAGCTCCTAACACAAGCACCTAGCGGGGAATTAGGGCTTGGATGTATGAAGGCTGTATGAACTTGAAGTGGGAGAATGAAGACATTCAGTCCACAGCAGGGACCCTGAAGGCAGCAACCCCAGGGCAAAGCAGAGCAAAATGTGAACCTTCTGTGATCCCCAGCCAAAGGTTCCATGGGGAGGAAGCAGGAAATGAGCAGATGAGCTGGAGAATTTCACCGCTGGGGTGGTTTGCAACAGCCCCGGGCCATTTCGCATGGGCTCTGTGGGCTCCCCAGACTGCACCAGCAAACCCAGGGTACTCAGCTGGACCCCATTAGCCAGGCTTGTTTTCCACCTCAGTTGGCTGCCCAGGGCCAGGAAAGAGCACGGCACCACCTCCACCACCGCGGTGTTGAGTCACCGAGCTCAGTGAGCAGGAAACTTTACTTAAGCAGGTTCTGTGCTTCTGTCAGGAATCAGGCTGGCGGGCAGGAAGGGAAAGGGCGAGGCCAGGGCAGCAGGAGGACAGGGGAGGGGCTGCCCCAGGCTCCCAAAGACGAAGTCCATTCCTGCCAGGGAGTCACCCTGGGCCCAGAATACCTAGGGACTGAGGAGGACAAGCTCCTAGAACCACAGCTTTCAGTTGGTGCGGCACAGTTCTGCTGCCCCAGGTGTGACATTAGACCAGGTCGGAAAGAATGCAGGTGACGCACTGAAGTGTGACCTCCTGGACCCAGATGTGTACTCAGGGTATTTTACTGCCACCGGAGACAGCACTGCAGTGAGGGTATTTTGAATTCTCTGTGGAGCGCCTCCCAGTCTTGACCCTTCACAGCTGAAAATGAGGGGACCAGCCTTGGTTGGTGACAGTCCTGGGGTCTACTAGACGGGATGCAAGTCTTTATCCCCTTCTTCACAGGTTCTGAGGAAGAAGCCTCCTACCCCACCTCACCCCAATAAGGTGGTCCAAGGAGAGCTGTTCAAATCAAACAGCCCTTCTTTCCCCCCAGGACAGTTGCTTGAGTTCATTTTTTTCTACATGCACACATCGTCTGGGCTCTTGATACAAGTGGAGAAAAGCACCCTGAAATGTTTCAGCCTAAATGGAGCAGAATGATCTGAGAGATACCCGAACTCTCATTCCTCTTTAGTTCTCCCACCTATCCCTGCCTCTCTGACCCTCAGGTTCCTCCTCTGTAAAATGAGACCTTTTGGGGTCTACATGAAAGCTAAAAGAAATCAAAAGCCATGGGCAAATACTTGCAAGTTTATTACAGTCTTTTTTTTCAATTTTGTTTCCAGTATAGTGATGGAACCCAGGGGCACTCCACCACGAAGGTACATCCGTCCTCAGTTCCTTTTATCCTTTTTTTTTTTAATCTTTTTGTTTGTTCAGTTTTGGATTTTTGAGACAGTGTCCACTCTGCAGTTCAGGCTGGTCTTGAACTCACAACAATCCTTCTACTTCAGCCTCCCAAGTGATGGGGTTACAAGTGTGCACCACCACACCCAGTTTTTTTTTTTCTCTTTAACCTTGAAACAGGGTTTCAATAAATTGCCTAAACTGGCCTCTAATTTGTGATCTTTCTGCCTCAGTCTCCTGAGTAACCATAGTTCATTGTTAAAAAGTAGTTATAAATGACAAGTGAACAATACTTGTTTTGTTTTATTTGAGATACGGTCTCTCTTGAACTCACTGTGTACCCAGGTGGGTCTTGAACTCACTATGTGGACAAGTCTGGCTACACCTTCCCACAATCCTTCTGCCTCAGCCTCCCATGTGCTGGGATTACAGGTATGTGCCCACACCCAGTGAGAAGTGAGCCTCATGAGAGAAGCTAGCGGAAAGCAAAAAGGAGAATGTGACTTATCTTGTAGGCATAGTAAAAGGACAGTGTTCTTTTTTTTTCTTTGATACTTTTTAGTGACACACACACAGCTGATAAAAGCTACAGGTAAATTCTCCAGAAAAAAAAGTACTCATCAAATGTTCATATAGTTTTGCAAGGTTTTTCAGGGGTACTCTGAAGGCGATTGGGGATTTTAAAGTTCTATCATGTACAAGAATGGATCCAACTCCCATGCCAGTTACTCAGACACCTCCAGGGAATAAGGACAAGGAGGAAGCCATCTTGAAAATATTGTGACACAAATACTGTCACGCCTGGGGCACTATGTCCTAACGCTCTTCCCTCCTGTGCAATTCTTTGTCTCAGAGGCCAAAGATGACTCCGGGGGACTGAAACTGTAAGGCTGGAGCTGGCTGGGGGCGTGCACTCCTCCCTGCTCCACGCCAGCTGCAGGTACTTCCTGCCCATTGCCTGGGGCGTCTGTCAGGCCAGGTGGGCACTGAGCAGCTGGGCTCCGTGCACCGCATGGCTAAGAGAGCAGAGCCTGAATACCAAAGAGGGAACAAACAAACAAAACAGGCTACTCTTATTAGCAAATGCTTCTGTACCCCTTCTTTGGGGAGAAATGACTGGGGGTTGGGGGTCATCACACCCATGACTTTGAACTCTGTGCCCAGACCAGTTTGAGTGAGAGTGAGCAGATCCATCGTGTTAATAAACTGACCCAAAACACGAGACTCTTCGCCTCTACCCTGAAAATCCTTTCAGAGTTGGACTCAGCCTCCTCCTCCTCTCTAGCTGGGGCTGCTTTCTCAGGACTCCGGGCTCACACAGGACTGAAAGCACTTGGAGAACTTCAATCCACTGTGGCCACCAGAAACAGAGAGGGTAGCCGGGCGTGGTGGCGCACGCCTTTAATCCCAGCACTCGGGAGGCTGAGGTAGGAGGAGCGTTGTGAGTTTGAGGCCGGCTTGGGCTACAACGCGAGCGCAAGGCTGGCCTGAGCTTCATAGTGCGACCCTGCCTCAAAAAACCAGGGCCGGGAGTTTGGCTCAGCGGCTTAAGCGCCTGCCCTGGCAGGTGCGAGGTTGTGAGTTCGATCCCTGGTGCCGCAAAAAAAAAAAAAAAGAAAGAAAAGAAACAGAGGGTACAGGGGAGGCTCACTGGTGAAGCACAGCATGGCGGCACACACCTGCAACCCCACCCCTGGGAAGGTCAAGGCAGAAAGGTCTCAAGACAGAGGCCAGTCTGGGCTACGCAGCAAACTCGAGGCCAGCCTGAGCTACATAGTGAGATCCTGTCTCAAAAAAATCAGACAGGGCCTGGGATTTAGCTCAGCAGCATAAGCGCCTGCCTGGCAAGGGCGAAGTCGTGCGTTCAATCCCCAGTACAAAAAAAAAATCAGACAGATAGGTGAATGAATGGTTGGTACAATTAGAGCCAATTCTTAAACTGCATTCATCATGAGTTTATTCTGAGGGAAGGACTCAAAAGTGGCCTTTTGCTTGGCAGAGGACTGAACTTCTACATTGGCAGCATGGTCCTTTAGCCTTTGCTGGGTGTCAGAATGACTTCTCTGAGTCATGGCTCAAAATACATTTGTGCAAATAGAAGCATTGACTATATCTAAACAGCTCTTATTAAACCATTATCAACACGAACTAATTTGCTATTGTCTAATAGATAAACTAGCAGGAAACAGGCCAAAGAATATGGGAGCCAGGGTGGCAAAACAGAACAGTGAGAATAAATGAGGCCAGGAGAGGTGTCCAGAAGAGATGGGCTGGGGAGGTTCCTGAGCTCTTTTCATAAGATGCAGCAGGCTGTGTGAAGGGGAACAGGGCCCTCCAAGACTCGGAGCCCACCAGGTGCCTGTGGGAACTTATTTGGAAACAAGGTCTTTGCAGATGTAATCAAATTAAAACGAGGTCACACTGGCTTCAGGACAGCCTCAGAGCCACTGTGACTGGTGTTCTGATAAGGAGAGGGATATCTGGGCACATGAATACACGTGACAATGGTGCAAAGTGTGGAGAAATGGGTCCGCAAGCCAAGGAATGCAAGGGTTGTCATAACCACTGAGGCAAGTAGAAGGGCATGGAACAGATTCTCCTTCACAGCTTCCGGAAAGAGCCAAACATTTTTATTGGTTTGTTTCTGGTTTTGTTTTTTTTTTGTTGTTGTTGTTGTTGTTTTTGTTTTTTGAGACAGGGTCTCCAGGTTGGCCTCAGAAGAAACCAATCTTGCTAACATCTGTGTTTCAGACTTTTAATCTCCCGAACTGTGTGAGAATGAATTTCTTTTGTTTTAAGCACTCCAGTTTGTGGCATTCTGTTATGGTAATCCTGGGAAAACTATCCAGTCTTTGATGATTTTTTTACCATGTGGATTGAAAACATACTCCTGGGCCATCTTGAACCTGGAATGTCTCACGGTCAATTTCAGAACTAGAGGGGAAATATACATATGAAAAAACAAAACAAAACAAGACACTTCAAGAGTTCATAGTGATAATTTCACATCAAATTCAGGTCTGATATTCCAGTTCAAGTTCTGAGAATCATGTTTGCCAAGGACCTGGGGTTATAGAATTATAGTCACCTAAAATTACTCATTTATATTATGCTACATCATAAATACAGCCGTCTCATATCAATACACACCACTAATTATGATTATTAAAAAACGTTAAAGTGTTGTTTATATCATCCCTATTTTATTTCTGTCTACCTTTTTGACAATACTGAGGTTGTGCAAGCATTCATCCCCTCCTTTTTATTTTTTAATAGATGCACTAAATTTTCAGTAGCAGAGCATACAGCTCTTACATATCTTACACTCTCCTCTTTCCTTCCTTTCCTTTCCTTTTCTTTCTTTCTTTCTTTCTTTCTTTCTTTCTTTCTTTCTTTCTTTCTTTCTTTCTTTCTTTCTGTGATACTAGGGATTGAAACTGGGACCTTCACACTGAGCTACATACCAGCTCTTTATGTTTTTATTTTGAGACAGGGTCTCACAAGTCACTAAAATGCCCAGTCTGAATTCTAATGTGCAATCTTCCCGCCTCAGCTGCTAGAATTCCAGGCATGCACCATTGTATCCGGTTTACCCTCATTTGACTCTTATGTTGACTAATTCTGTAAGTGACTGAATTTAATACTTACCAACAGTCACTGCACTGATTGCTCTCATACCAGGTTGGGTGTCTCAAGCACATGGTTCAGTAAATTCCTTAAGCAGGGCTCATGGGAGCAATCTTCCTTCAGCTCCTTCACACTGATGAACTTCTCAGTGAACTTTCCACTTTCAGGTAAATTTTGTGGATTTAAAATCTTTAGTTCAACAGTGGTGTATACCTGTAACCACAGCACTCAGGAGGCTGAGGCAGGAGGATCGCTGCAAGTTTGCTAGCCTGAGTTACATAGTGAGTTCAAGGCTAGCCTGAACTACATAGTGAGGTTTCAAAAACTAAACCAAAACAACAACAGCAACAACAACAACAAAAACAACTTTAGTTCAAGAAGAGTGCATTGGCCCATACTACTAGTCCCAGCTACTCAGACAGCTGAAGCAGGAGGATCACTTGAGCCCACAAGTGTAAGTCCAAGCTGGCCATATAGCAAGATTCTGTCTCACATTTTTTTTCTTTTTATTTCACATTGTCTTTATTTGACTATTTTTAAATGTTACTCCAGACCCAGGCCTGATGGTGCACATCTGTAATCCTAGTACTCAGGAGGCTGAGACAAGAGGCTCACCATGAGTTGGAGACCAGGCTGGAGTTCACAGAGACCTTGTTTCCAAAAAAGAGAGAGCAAGAGAGAGAGAGAGGGAGAGAGGGAGAGAAAGAGAGGGAGAGAGAGAGAGCGAGAAAATGTATACATCAGGATCAGAAAAAAAAACTTGCATATTTTAATACTACATTTATTGAGACAGCATTAGATTAATGCAAGTTACCTTTGGTCTCCACAACTATAATGGTGGCCGTTGGTTTCAGGACCTCTTTGAGTGGAATGAACTGCTGAGGTGTGCGCACATTTTTTGGTGGACTCTGTATGTTACTCCTTTTGTTCCGGGTTTGACTTAAGATCTTTTTCTTAGCTTTTTTTTTTTTTTAATTATACTCTTTTGACTTTATGATAGTGAAAAAGCAATATGCAGTCAGTAGGATCTATATTTTAAATTTTGATTTTGATCTTTTCCCAGGCTGCTCTCTTGATGCTTGCTGGGCAGCAGCCATGAGCCACAGCTCCCAGGCAGCTGCGAGATTATGAGGGTAAACAGCACATATTATGCAGTGTCCTGGGTTGCTAAGCTGTGCCGCTCAGTAGGTCAAGTGTATTAAATGAATTTTTCACTCAGGATTTTTTTTTTCTTTTGGTAATGGAGATTGAAGTCAGGCCCTCATACTGAGCTATATCCGCAGTCTTTTTTATTTTTCATTTTGAGATATGGTCTCACTAAGCCGTTAAGTTGCCCAGACTGGACTCAAACTTGTGATCTTCAAACTTCCCAGAGTGCTGAAATTACAGGCATGCTCCATCCTGCCTGGTTACAATGTTTTGCTTTGTTGTTGTGGTTTTGTTTTGCTTTGTTTTTTGTTTGTTTTGTTTTGTTTTGTTTTGTTTTTGAGACAGGGTTTCTCTGTGTAGTTCCAACTAGTGTTGAACTCACTATGTGGCCCAGGCTGGCCTCAAACTCATAGCAACCTTCCTGCCTCAGCCTCCTGAGTGCTGGGATCATGGGTGTCCACCACCACACCTGGCTTCAAGAATATTTTCGTATGAGTTTATGGAGATGAGCTTATCAAGACCATAAGCATTTTAAGAAGAATGTATTTTTGCTTGTTCCTAAGTACAGTATATGTGTTAACATATATAGTTTCAAATCTAAGTTTTTTTGTTGTTTTGGAATGTAAGAACATTTGCTTGAGTTATTATATGTAGTATTCATTCTGTTTCTTTGTTTTAGTTTTCTTTTTCAGGGCTCCTGTTACACCAATATTGTATCTTTTTGCCTAACATAAATATTTACCACTTTAAGTCTTTTTAAAAAATTTTTATCACTTTTGTTGGTTTTGTTTTGTTTTGTGTTTTGAGATAGCATTTTGTTGTGTAGTTCAGGTTGGCCTTGAACACATTATATAGCCCAGGCTGGTTTTGAATTCACAGTGAGTGACCTTCCTGTCTCAGCCTCCCAGGTTCTAGCATTACAGGTGTGTGTGTACCACCACAGTTGGCTTTCATAACTTTTGATTTGTAAAATTTTCTGCCTTTTTACTATTTTTCCTATTATTTATTGTGTAAATTTGCTTTTGTATTCATTCCAGTTTGGCCTTTAAAACATTTTTTGCTTTTATCTCTCTATTTCCTCAGTTTTGGTACCTCTCTTCTGAATTTATCTAAGGTTACATTCATCTAATTCTAATGTCATTTCAAAAAAGAAATGCTACAATTTTTTGTCTTTGGGGTATTTTTTATTTAACATTCTTCCTGGCACAATGTCATGGTCTGTGGGAATATTGTTTTTCTTAAGTAAAATTTTATTTGATTTTGAATTCAGTACATTTCTGTTGCTCATTTTTATGGAATTAAATTTTTTTAAACTGCTAGAAGGAGCATTCATTCAGGCAGCTTTTCTAATTTCATCAAACTCCCTCCTGTACTTTTTTTTGTTTTTGCTTTTGTTTTTTGGTGCTAAATAACTTATTTTAATGAATACAACCTTTTGTATCATATTAAAAATTTTAAAAATAGCCAGGCGTGGTGGCACACGCCTTTAATCCCAGCACTCAGGAGGCTGAGGTAGGTGGAGCACTGTGAGTTTGAGACCAGCTTGGGCTACAACGTGAGCAAGGCCGGCCTGACTTACAGAGTGTGACCCTTCCTCGAAAAAAAATAGGGCCGGGAGTTTGGCTCAGTGGCTTAAGCACCTGCTTGGCAGGTACAAGGTTGTGAGTTCGATCCCTGGTACCAAAAAAAAAATTTTTTTTAATTAAAAAAAAAAAAAAAGCCAGGGACATTGCTCTGTGGTAGAGTCCTCACTTACAATGTGCAAGGCCTTGGGTTCAAATAATCAATACAAAACAAAGTAAAAAACCAAAAAGCCCATGGTGGCTTCCTTCAGAGATCTCCTGGTTTGTTCTCTTGCACCATTTTGTTCCGGGACTTCTCTGACCGTTCTCCACTGTGCTCGTGTGCTGTTCAGTGTGAATGATCTCCGGGGGTGTGGGCTGCAGCGGGGTCCGTGCCCGGGAAAGGAGCCTGTGGCCGCCCGCAGCTTCTGAGGTTGCCACAGACAGGTGTGCGGCCCCGCAGGCCATGCAGCTCCTGCCTCAGTGTGCCCTTCTCTCTTGACCTCCCGGCTTGCCAGGGGGCAACTGCAGGCTATTTTGTGGTCCTCCCACCCTTGTCCCTTCCCCTGCCTTGATGCTGATGTCAGGAAGATCTTCTGGGTGAGGGCGGTGGATGGTTTGTTGCTACCCACTTAGGATCTGAGATCTGTGAGAATATCTCACCACCTAACTTTGAGTTAAATCCCTTCCAAAGGTTTTTGCTTCTCCTCTCTTGTCTCTTCTCTCTTCTTCCTCTTGCTCGTCCACTTCTCCTTTTTCTTGTCTTTCTGTGTCTGTCTGTCTGTCTGAGTCTCTGTCTGAGTCTGTCTCTGTCTCTGTCTCTCTCTCTCTGTCTCTCTTTCTGAGACAAGTCTCACAATGCACTTCACGCCGGCTTTGAACTCACTGTGTAGCACAGGCTGCCTTGGCCTTGGAATCCTGCCTCGGCTTCCCACGTGCTGGGATTACAGGCATGCACTACCATATCCGGTGAAGTCATAGTTTTGGGGATCCAAAAATGATGTTTCCACCGCTGCTGCCATCTTTTCAGAGTGATCTCTTTAAAAGATGCCAGATTGTGCTGTCACTGTGTTCAAAATTCCTGAACTGCCTCCCCGTCTCACGCCAAGCAAAAGCCAGTGTCCTT
Source organism: Dasyprocta punctata (assembly GCA_004363535.1). Taxonomy (NCBI): domain Eukaryota; kingdom Metazoa; phylum Chordata; class Mammalia; order Rodentia; family Dasyproctidae; genus Dasyprocta; species Dasyprocta punctata. The sequence continues at coordinate 8,991 of RJWM01020637.1, read as the reverse complement.
CAAAAGCCTTGGGAAGCCAGGACCACTGCTTCTCTGCTGTTTCCTCTGCCGCTCCCTGCCTGCTCCCTCCTGGGGCCCCTGCCATCCCATCCTCAAAGGCCTTGCCTCATCCCGGCCTCTGCCCCAGCCTTTCCCTACCTTGACTGCATTTTCCCAGATAGGAGCCTGGCTCAGCCAACACTTCTTTCATGCCTTTGTACCTCCTCAACTCATTGAGTCTGCCCACCCTAAGGCCCCTTCCCCAGCACAAGATTTCACCTTTACTCTGACCTCTTTATCCTTTTCCCCAGAGATAATACCTCCTAACACACTAAACACTTTACTTGTTATGCTTGCTTTTAACCCTGTCTTCCCCTGCTAGAACATAAACTGTGGAGTCAGGAATGTTAATCTGCTTTGTTCCCTGTGTGCCTCCAGCACCGCCGTTCCATGCAGCTGTTTACTGCCCACAGGGACAGCTAATGCCTGCACCCACACACAGTGTGCTGTGAGCCAGGCTGGGGAGCTCCCTCGGGGCTGCGTCACCACCTCCACCAGCCCTGCCCAGACCCTGGAAGGTCGTGAACAAGCCTCTGGGTTTGAATGGGTACAGACCATGCAGGGCTGGGAGTGGTGGCCTCAGGCTTGCAGATTCCCAGAAGGCAGAGAATGTCAGAATCATTCCTTTCAGGACTTCGGGGTTCAGACCAAGCCGAAAATACCACCCCAGCCTCGTGCCTTCTAGCGGTTCAGCCCATTTGCTGTTCATCTGAGGGACTGCAGAGTCTGGGGGCTGAACACACGAAAAGAGGGAAACGCAGCGCCTCACTCCACCAGCCCTGGCCTGTGGGTGCAGGCAGGAAGGGAGGCAGGAAGCAGGGTTTGCTGCATGCTCGCCCTTCGATGCCTCCAGGGTTATTGCTTACTTGGAGTGCCCAGCTCAGCCTCAGGAAGCAGACGCCACAGTGTCCATCTTCTGGCTGTTCTAGCGTAACCAATACCGGCGGGACTGACCAGTAGTGCCAGGTTCGTTAACCTCACTGTCAGAGGAAACCTAGCAAGTCTCAGCCAAGGGGGAGGCATCCTGACATCTCCTGCCTTCCTTCGGGACAAGGAGGCCTCCCGTGGAGGCTGTCTTAAGGGGGCCCTGCATCGACCATTTCCTCCTAAATTCTCATTGGCCTTGGAAAATGCTCCCTGATGTTGGGTGTTTACGAATCACTGTCCAATTAAAAGATTCCAAACCCATTGCCTGCTCCAGGAAAACAAGATAAAAGACAAAGCTTGAAGACTTTCCTGGTTGTAAGCTTAAGGTCTACAGCACTTTTTTTTCCCAGTTTCTTTTTATTAGAGTAGAAACTACAAGCACAGCAACCAAGATTAACTCCCACCTTCTTCTCCCTGCAGAGGCATGGTGGGTCAGCAGTGGCACTATTGGGGACTGAACTCACAGAACACTGAGCTACATCCCATTCTCAACGCTGTGTGTGTGTGTGTGTGTGTGTGTGTGTGTGTGGACAGTGTTTTGCTAAACTGCTGAGGCTGGACTCAAATTTGCAGTCTTCCCAAATCTCAGCCTCCCAAGTGTCTGGGATTATAGGCGTGCATCACCATGTCTCACAGGAAGCATATTTTGAAGCCCTTCTTTTCTCTTTTCCCCCTCCTTATTCCCAGACAGTAGATGAACAGTGCTTGAACAATGAAAATGAGTGGGCTCTATTTCCAGCTATGAGAAAGTCAGAATTCCCAAACCCCCAAGGATCTGAAACTCAGATCATTCCTCAAGGTTTCTAGGGTTTTCCTAAACCTAGACTAATTAGTCTTCCCACCACCAGCAGCACCAGGGTCCTCAGTTCAGCAGAGAAAGTGAAGAGTATATACTGTGTATGGTTTATAAGACATCTTAGTTCTAGCATATGAACCCTCTGAGATAAACACCACTGTCATGATTTTACAGATCAGAAAACTGAGTTCATTAAGGTTTGATAGGTTACCCAGGGTTACCCAACTAGGAAAAGTCCCCATAAATGCTTTGTGCCTTATGAGATCTTCCCGCCAGCCCATGCAGGGGCTTGGTTGAAGGAAACAGACCATGGAAACAGGCCTTTCGAAAAAGTCTCTGAGTCCTGGTTTCCCCAGGAGAGCTCCAATCGGCACCTAGTATCTCAATGTGATTATTAATATTGGCCTGTTCTCAAAATTATCTTAGCACAACAAATTACATAGTCACCCTGCGCAGTATGAACCAGGAGCAGCAAAACAGAAAAAACTACAAAAAGCTTTGCCCTTGGGCTCACTCGGCAGGGTATGAAGGAGGCTCAGGAGGACTCTGAGGTTCTCTGCACTCACCCCACCCCACCTTCTGTTGGCGCCACTGACCTTGATGCCTCCACATTGCTTGTGCCTCTCCTTGCCCAGTGCCAGAGCTGTGACGTGCAGGACAAGAGGAAAGAGGTTGAAGGGCACCAAGTGCCCCTCCTACTCCAGATGTCCTTTCTAGGAGGTCCTCTCATTGCTGCAAACAAATGAATGCACCCAGTTAACAGGTCAGGGACTCGCTCCTGTGGAGAGGAAAGCTAAGAGACAAGGTAAATAAATAAACAAATTTTAAAAAGTGCTAGAGATGTAGTTCAGTGTGAAAGCCTGGGTTTATTATCCAGTATTAAGAACAAAAACAAAGCCAGAATGCCTACTTTGAATGTAGTCGCAAACTATCCAACTAAAGTATGTGAGGCATGTCTAGTACATAAGAGGCACTCAGGTGATGACGATGATGATGAAATGAACATTTTGTTATCACCCATCCATCCATCTGTCCATGCACCTGTCCTAGTGATGTTCTCCTGAGGACTAATGCTCAGGTCCCCTTTGAGGAGCACACAGTCTGATCAGCCAGGAGCCTGTGACACTGAGCATGTCACGATCACCAGGAGTAGTGATCTATGCCAGGGCACTCACACAAGGCCTGAGCTCTGGAGCAGACAGGCCCTGGGGCATAGGGACAAGCACCCTACCCCCACCCCAGCCTGCCTAACACACAGACCTGAGGCTGTGCAGAGGGAGGGAGTGGCAAAGGTTACTGACTTTTGGGAAAATAAAAGCATTCAGAAGATGGGCTACAGGGATGGCCACACAACAGTGTAACTGTGCTAATGCCACTGAATTGTGCACTCGAAAGTGGGTTAAAATAGCAAGTTTGTGTGTTTGTTTCTTTGCTTTTGAGAGGTTCTCACTGTGTAAGACAGGCTGACCTTGAAGTCATGCCAATCCTCCTGTTTCAGCCTCCTGAGTTCTGGGATTACAGGTGTGTATCACTACACATAATGGCAAATTTTGTGGATGTTTGGTTTATAAAAAAGAATACATGAATAAATAGCCCCCAAAGTCTCTGAAGGGTTAAGAAACCAGGAAAGGAAAGGAAAAGAAAGGAAAGGAAAGAAAGAAAAAAAGAAATTAGCCTTTTGTCGAATATAATACAGCAGTGCAGACCTCCAGACATAGAAGAGATATTCCAAAGGCACAAATTCCAAAATGGAATAAGTACTACTTCTAAAGCAGTTATTGGCATGAGAGGAATAGGTTTTGTTACTTACACAATTTAAACTAAATCAATATTTATTTAGCAATTAGTATGTGCCACGGACCTCACTGTGAATCCTGGGGATCAGAGATACACAAAGAAATGGGTTCAGGCCTTGAAAAGAACTCATTCTTGTTTCACAAGTATTATCTCACTTATCTTTACAAAAAATCATGAAAAATTAGAAACATTGGTGATGAGGGAGGAAGGAGGAATTTCACTCTGTTACAGGGTGGGGGGCATCACATAAAAAAAGAATTAAATTTGTCCTCTCTGAGCTGGATGTGGTGGTACACAGCTATAATCTCAGCACTATGGGAAGCTGAAGCAGGAGGATCACAAGTTCAAGCCCTGTCTGGACAACTTTATCAGGGACCCCTGCAATGAGTCCCCAATGTCCTGCAAGGTGCATGGTGCAAAGAAAGAGCAAGAGACAAAATGGCGATACAGTGGGGAGCTGGGATGAACAGTCATTCATGGTGAACAAAAGGCCACCCCAAAAAGATTTGTTCTCCCTGGTTCTAAGAGATAGATAACAGTGAGGCAGGAAATTAGGGCCTGTAGAGCTGGCTGGGAAAGGAGGTGTGACTTGTTAATTACAAGATCTTGGACAAATGTGCAGAACAGTTCCCAAAGCCCTGCACTTGGACTTTCTCGTGAGAACTTGAGCAGGTCCTCAATAGGATGACCTAGAGCTGACATCAGCCTGAGGAGTGGGTGACACGAAAAGGACCATCCACACTGCGTTTTTGCCATTGTGCTCTCTCTTGCACCGTGGCCACCTTCACACTGCAGGGTGCACTTCTTTTCCTACCTTTACTTAGCCCAAACTCACTCTGCAGAGTCTGTTTGTTTTCCTACCTTTAATGAAACTGTGTTACTGTTCCCACTTGTCTTGACCAATTTTTTTCTCAGGACAGAAGCACCTAGAAAGTACCTTGGGAAGGAGACTACAGCACCCTAAAACTGAATTAAAAGGACTAAAGGATAATGTTAGAGGACGATAGCACTAGATTCAACAGAAACAATTTTCTAACACAGATGACAATGTAAGCAAGCCTCAGTATTAGTATATTGTACATGTAGTATCCAGAGAAAAATCTTTGTGAATGTGCCATTTAACAAATATTTCTTGAGCTTAGATTATAAGAGGACCAACGTGAACCTGAGTGAAAGATGAGAAAAACATTCTTAGACACAGCTGTCTATCAGGGGAAAGGGAGGATTCTTCAGCGACATCTTTGAAACTTTTAAATGTTCACATCCAAAAGCCTAGAAATTTAATTTTGTGGTATCTACACATGCAGCAGAAGCATATATATATAGGGATAGTCTTTGAGTGATTATTTTGGAGTAGCACAAGTTGGAAATGACCTATGGGCCAACGAATAAGGGATTGGCCAAATAAACTGTAGTGTTACACCACTGCATATCCATATCAGGAAATACCAGGAAGCAGTTTAAAGAATTTAAACTTAGGAAAGTTGAATACAGTAACAGAGTAGATGGCCAAGATATATGGTTGAACATTTTGAAGGAGGTTGAAGGATTATCCAAACGATATGATACAAATGGCATTTTTTTAAGAACTTCGTACTTCCTATGAGTCTGTGCAATAAATAGGGAAAGGTCTGAAGGAAAAACAGTATGCTAATAACAGGTTCACATCCAGGGGGGTGGGGGGACAGGGAATGTGGGATGAGATTGTCAAAGGAGACGTTAGCTTTCTCTATAACATTTTGCTTTCTTACAAGGCAAGTGAATTTGTGTATCAAAATATTTGCTTTCAGTGATTTAAAGAAAAAAGAAGAGGCAACATGCCTGTTTGAGGCCTCCTGGTCTAAGACAAAATCCTCAGCCTCGTTTGCAGCCAGGGACAAAGCCCCAGCCAAGCAGATTCAGTAGCTGCTTCCAGGAAAGCTTGTTAACGGGAAGGACCGGCTGGCAAATGCCACTTTTGCCTTTGCCCTTCACATTCGTCCCTTTTTCTTACCCAGAATACAGGAGCACACTGGGAGATGCGAGCCACTTCTTGACCAGGACAGAAAGCCACTTCCTAAGGATGGTGGAGCGAAAGCAATCAGAGTCTGGTATGTGGACTGTTTCTGGGTGCTGCTGAACAGGAGCAGCCACCTCTGATATCTTGTTAAATAGGAAAAATAAATTTATTTTTCATTAAATCCATAGTCAGGTTCCATTCCATGCTGATGAACTCAGCTTAAGGAACACACCGGGATCTGCACAACTTTGAGTTTGGGAATGAATAGAGATTCCTGAAAGTTCTTAGCCTAGCCTGACTTTGAAAATAGAAAGGAGTTGCTGCCCCACTCCAGGTGGCCCTGGAATCACCAGGCTGAGGATGTGCCAACTCCACAGTCACCAGATAGAGCTACAGCCTTCAAATACACAGGGAAATGTGGAACCGGGCCAGGGAAATCAGATCCCCCTAAACAAAAACCCAGCACAGGACAGCAGGCTAGAGGGCTGTGTGTGGGTAACCTTATCCAGTGATTAGGGCTCTGGATCCCATTCTACTTATAGCACCGGCAAGTGCAGGGCCGAGGGAGTGGCGCTCTCAGCAGCTGTTTGTTTGAACCTGCCTTGGCAGCTCCCTGAGTATTTGTTTAAAAGGCGAGCAAGGAGAGAGGAGAGCTGGGGGCGGCTGGCTGCCTACACAGAACTTGGGCAAAGGAAAAGGATGGCATACACCTTTGAAATGGAAGAGCAACATCTACTCTTAGAGCACCACATTTCTGCAAGTGACTCCCGATGTTTTCAGATATGTCTATTTCGTACGATTTCCACAGTTGGACCACCCTTTAGGGCTGGACTGGCCTGTTGGTCTATTAAACTAGAGAGTGAGAGACCATCTAGAAACCCAAGGGAAGAGGTGGAAGGGACAAGAGTGCCAGGTCAGTGACATTACAGAGGAAGAGCGACGAGAAGAAATGGAAGTGCTTTAGAGAGGGTAGACAGGGATGTGACCAGCTGGCCAGATGGTGGAAGTGGCTGGGGTTGACCGCTCTTCCTTACAGTCCTATGGAGAACAGAAAGAGAAACCATGGTAATAACCTGACAGATGATAGAGTTAAAGACCTCTCTAGGTAAAGGAAGCAGCATGTAAAACCAAAGGAGCAAACTGAGTGAGAATTTTGTGCTGTGAGAGATCAACCTCCTCTGTCTCTCCTTCCCTAGGAGACGAGTGCTCTATTTTACTCCTAGAGTCTTTATTCATTTTTGTCCTTTGTAGCTCCAGGGAATATAAAGTTCAACTGAACAGTGCTAAAGAAGTTGATGTGTAATGTGCAGGTATAAAGTTATAATGATATATGGCCAGTGACCAGGGCAACGTGCCCACTTAAAATTACACTACCCAGGCAGCTGTCAACACGTGGAGCCGGCCCTTGTTAGAAGTTTAAGACACTTTCCAGGGACTAAAACCAGGAGCCTGAAACCTGAAAAAAACTTGTGTCACCCAATCTAACCACTTGCTTTATAAATGAGAAAATTGAAAGATGGAGGGAGGGCATGAGTTGCCCAAGGCACAGAGTCAGTTTGAGGAATATGAAAGCAAACATAAAGTACATACCTGAGACTTTACACTCTGCGTCATTTGTCCATTGTTCATTGGTTAATTTTTACATCCCCACCTCCACGAGGTAGATCTCTGACAGGGCTAATTCAGCTGTGGTCTTACAGACACACAAGAGAAGAGCTGGGATTTGAGCCCACACAATGTGGCTTCAGAGACTGAACTCTTTCCACTCCCTTTTACTCCCTCCTCAGCTTTTTCCCACTGTTCCAAGCTACCTTCCTGCTTCCCCCATCTCAGCTCACCACCACCTCCTGTCAGTGTCAACAGTCATCCCCACCTTGGTCCCATACACTAATGGCAGCAGGAGGAAGGATAGTTTTCCTTGGTGTGAATGGAATGGCAGGACAATGAGAGTTGGGGACTGCTGAGACCAGCAGGGCACCAGGAAGGGTGGGGCTGAGACCTGGACCAAAGGATCATGATGTATATTACTGCTGAGTACAGGGGTGAACTATTCTCATCTCCATTTCTCTTAGTCAGAGCAGGAACCATAACCAGAGGTTCACAGATAGTGGGGGAGGTGGGATGATGAGTTCTGGAAAAGGATATGCAAAATTTTAATCATGTTTCATTCCCTGCAATAAAAACACTGATCTAGAACGAACCAGACTCTGCATGGGATGCACACACATGCACACACACAGACTCCTGGAGATTGAAACCAGGAAATGCCTAGTCAGATCCTAGCTCTATTTTATTTTGAGATGGTTTCCCTAAGTTCTCAGGCTGACTGGTCTCAAACGTGTGACCCTCCTGCCTCAGTACCCCCAGGCAGCTGGGACTATAGGCATTTGCCACCTCATCCTGCTGCATGTGCCCTCTGGATACTGCACCATCCTAGGTCTCCTGGGGTCCTGTGGAAAGCAGCATTATGTAGATACAAGAGTACTAAGGCTGGAGTGAGGAATTTAGGGAATCAAGCCCTCGCTCAGCCTCTTCCCAGCTGTATGACCTTAAGCCCCATTACTTCTAGGAGCCTGAGTTATTTCAGCTAAGCAAGAATAACCTGGCTCTAATGCAGTAGCAGAAATCAGATGGAAACCAGCTCAAGTCAGGCACGTGGCTGGCCCTGGTGGATGTGGATCACGTGGAATCTGGGGAGATGCCCAGCCCTAGCTCCCAAGGAATGCTCTGTGACAGTGAGGCCTCTGGATAAAGAAAGGGTCTTAGTGGTAGCAGCCACTTGAAAGGAAAGCCTCTGATTTCAAGCTGTACTCATAGCAAGCACATTTGGGGGTGTTTTCTTATTTACTTTAGTATTTCTATTTATTCAAAAATTCTATTTTGTCATGAATCTTTCTATTAAGAAATTAAGTCTGTTTTGATTATAAAGTAATACATTCTCATTATTAGACACCTAGAAAAATGTAAGAAAATAAATTGTGTTCTACCATTTAATTTTTAATATTTAATTTTTTTATCAATCCATACTTGTTTTTTACTTTGGGAAGATGTTGATTTTAAACACATGTGGAGTGTAGTGGCACACGCCTGTCATCTCGGCATTTGGGAGGCTGAGACAGAATGGTCATTGAATTTGAGGCCAGCTTGAACTACATAGTGAGATCCTGTTTCAAAAACAAACACGCAAACATCTAATTAGATTTTTATTTGATCATGGAACAAAATTAAAAATACTTTTTTTATTAGTCAGGGCTCTTCAGAGAAACAGAACCAGCAGAATGGAGAGAGATTTGAAGGAATTGGCTCATGCAACTCATGCAATTGTGGAGGACTGAAGAGTCCAAAATCTGATGAGGCACATTTGTAAGCTGGAAACTCGCAAGAGTTGCAGGTGGGATCCAAAGGGTGGCAGAATTCCTTCTTGCTTGGGGAA
>RJWM01020636.1:0-36800 GCA_004363535.1 Dasyprocta punctata | reverse complement strand
CTCCTCCTCCTTCTTTTTTTAAAAATGTCTTTCCCTTCTCTCTGGTCTCCCTCCTTCTCTAAATCCTCTTTCTCAAAATGGTCATATTTAAACAGTTTTGCAAAGAAAGTAACTCTTCTGTATTCCATCTGGCCTAAGTCCTTCTTCTCTTAGAACCAGGAATAAGGCTGTTAAAATTCAACAAAGAATTGACCCTTAAACCTAGAGGAGAATATGGTTAAAATCATCAAAAACTGAAATGGGAAAGACATTCCTAGGCACAAAAAGTGATTCCCAGAGGATCACTGGGCAAGAAACACCTTTCTATATGGATGTCTTTGGGCAATGCATAGCTTTTTGGTGTCAGTTACAATTCCCTCCTTTTCTTGTGTTTTCAGGAAAAAAAATGGACAATTCAAAGTGTTATCCTTATTTTCAGGGACATTTAAAAAACTTTAACCATGGTTATTGTTTAACTTTAATCAAAATAAAAACATCTTCCCAATTCATAGCAGTGGGAAGCTTCAAAAAAGATTGGGGATGTGAATGGTTTTCTAGGGGTTGATGATGCAAAATATTAATGGGAAGTGTGGCAAAAAAAATCAAAATCCAATGGAAATATGTTTCTCCAATCAAAGTTCAACTGCTACAGTAATAGAATATTCTTTAGAGGAGCTACATAGCAACAAGTTACCATTTACCAATATTCCACAGATATTTTTGGTAGCAATATGAAAATAGAAATAAAATTTAGTTTCACTTTATTTATTTATTTATTTATTTATTTATTTATTTATTTTTGTGACACTGGGGATCAAACTCACAACCTTGTGCCTACCAGACAGGCCCTTAACCCACTGAACCAAACTTCTGGCCCTAGTTTTTTGAGGCAGGGTCATACTATGTAGCTCAGGCTGGCCTTGAGCTCCTGTTCTAGCCCAAACTGGCCTAGAAATCACAATGCTTCTCCTACCTCATCCTCCTGAGTGCTGGGATTAATGTGTGCATCACCACACCCGGCTATCAGTTTGGTGTTTTGAATCAGTGTTTTTTGCTCGGTGTCACTGGTGTCTTTAAATACTACACTTGGCTTTGGGCAGCAAAGTGCAGTTAGCTATGATAGATTTCTGTTGCATCGGAAGGCAGGAAGAAATCAGTTCACTGACTCCCTTGGGCCCTGAGTCACTGGTAAAGAAGTGGCTGGGTTTGATCCAGGTACAAGTAGCTTCCAGATTAGCTGAATCACTATTGTGGTTGGCAGGGCCTCAAGTTTATTTCTCCCATTATAGAAACAGGATGTCTTTTATTTGAGCATTCATTTAAAAATAAATATTATGTACCACAAAAACCAGTCATACTAAAGAAATGAACATTTTAATTGGGATTAATTTATTATCAAGAAAGTATAGGTCTAAGCCCAGGGGGATTGTGATGGGAGGGAAGAACAATTTGACATGCAGAAACCTGTCGTGTACAGATTTTAGGGGTTCTGCCTAGTGGGTCAGAGCTCTGAGATACCAAGGGTAACATGAGGACTGTGGTTGTTTGGAATGGTATCTAAGAGTGCTAGTAGTAGGGAGAAAATCCAGAGAGCAAAGAAAAGGCATTGCTGATGAGCTCTGCCTATATTTCTATTTCACATCAACCAGTGAATCATCTGGGGAGCTTGTTAAAATGCAGTTTCTGATGGAGCAGATTTGGGGCTTGAGATTTCTTTTTCTATTTGGTTGAGGGCCAGTATGGAGCCACTATGTAGCTCAGGTTGGCCTCAGGCCTATAGTCCTGTTGCCTCAGCCCCCTGAGTGATGAAATTACAGGGGTGTACCACAACACCCAGGAAGATTTTCTACATCTAACTAACTCACAGATGCTAACAGCAATGCAGATGCTGGTGGAACAGGGACTATTTGCTGAACGTCAAGGGTCTGCACTTCCTTTACAGTTTCCAAACTAGCCTGAAGCAGTGGTTTGGTGCCAGAGACCTGATTCTAGTCCTGACTCCACCACTTGTTAGCCATATTACCATGGAAAATTAACTCCTTTCTGATCTTCTTCATTGGCACCTGCTTTTCTAATAGTTGCTACTCTTCAGGCTAGGTTAGGGTCAGTAATGGGCACAAGAGGACCTTATAAGATAAAGGCACTGGGATAAATGAATGCATCAAGTGGAATAGAACTGCTGGGAAGCACATCAGTGGTTCATCTAATTTTCATAATACTGCCAGTGGAGCCCAGCCTGTCAACCATTACTGTCTAGCTGGGAGCCATTGCTGTTTCCCTGGTGTCTTATTTTTTCTCCCAACCATGCATTTGCCTGAAGGAAAGAATACAGAAAAAGGATCTGGGAGGTGCTGGAGTTCTAAACTCTGTGTGAGACATGGGACTCTAATGTTTTGATTTTCTTGCAGAATTAAAAGTGCCATTTCCTAGTACTTAAACATCATATATAACTTTGCAAATCTAAGAGCACACAGCTCCTTCTCCAAGCTCTAGTTAAAAGTCAATAAAATTGTTTAAGGGGCCTATTATCAGAGCTCTTAAGAAACACAAAACCCTTATGTTCCATGAAATTCTTTATTTCCTCTCTTTTCTAAAAAAGAATTTGAGGCAGCAGGTCCTGCTATTCATTGGGAAGGTTATTGTAACTGACCATGGAGAAACTAGTTTCTTGATACTACACAATTGAATACATTGGGGATTTGAATGTGTATTATAATCCTGATGCTATCAGGCTGGAGACGGAGACCTTACTTTCATGCAGTGGTGGTTACTGGGTGGCATTCATTCCCTATTTCCAGGCAGATTAGACAAGCAGGCCCATAACTGCACTGTCCTCCGTTGCATTCAGCTTCACTGAATTACAGGCTCTGATAATCTTCCATGGCAATGTGATTGCCTTTGATTGCTCCTCATAAATTCTGATGAGAAAGATGCAGGGATGGAAATTGCAGCCTTCTACCTTATTTTTTTTTCTAACAGGAAATCACTAAGATAAATTCCATTTCTTTATGGCAAGCAGAGGCATTCCATGAGCTTAAGGATTCACTGTGAAAGAAAGAGTTGCTTTGGGACACTTTATCCTCTGGATACATTACCTGTGTGTTTGATCATTTCAGCACCATTGTTTTTGCAAGTGATGTCAAGCCAACATTTGTTTCCCCTACCATCTGCTGTATTAATGACCCCATTGGCTATTTATCAAAGCTACTGCCAACTTGACACTACGCAGGTAACTACTAATATAGTCACATAGTTAAATGCTCACTTTTCTATATTGGCTCCTGGCTCTCACACAGTATGAGATGTTACTAAACACGTAGTGGGTATATTTGTCTGTCATTTTAAAAAGCAATGAATACAACAGTACCTAATGACTACTCTTATAGTGAGAACTTTTAGGATAGAGGAGATTGACACTCACTTCAGATTTTGCACTCCATCAGGGGTGGTTGGTACATTGTACCTTCTCATGTACTCATGCATCTCTGGGAAACTTTGCCTCACATAATCTTCAGCACTGCTTTCCCGAACAGTTCCAAACCGGAAGCCTTGGGATGGATGGTGCAGCTATGAGGGGGAAAAAGAAATGACTTTAATATAAATTAGAATTGTTTTGCTTTTTCCATTATTCTTTGGAATCTGGTGATAATGTGGAATCTTCCAAAATGCACGAGGCATAAACATGGTGTATTGGGTATGCTATGTCCCCCCGAGTCATATACTTTTGATGGGGCTGAGTTATTGGTTTGTTGTCTGCTGCAGGGATTGACAATATGAGTGCTGTACCTGTCCAGGGGTGGAGCTGACATACAGTGTAAATGAGGCGTGTTTTCCTCTTGCTCGCTTCCATGCTTCTGCCCTCTCTCTCACGCACATGCACTCTCTCTCTCTCTCTCTCTCTCTCGCCAGTGCGCCTTGTGACTTGCAGCCGCCATGAACAGCAGCCCTACTACACCATGCTGACTTGGAGCCAACTAAGTAGGACTGAAACTCCTGAGAAACTGTAGGAATAAACCTTTCCTTCCCTAATTTTGGGTGTCAGGTATTTTGTCTCAGCAATGAGTGAAAAGTAACTAAGGCAGAATTTGATACCAGAGGAGTGGGGTCATTGCTGTGACTATTCCTGACCATGTGGTTCAAGATCCTTTGGAAATGGCTTGCGGGGAAAGTTTGGAAAGGTTCAGAGATGTCATCTACATGCATAGAGCTGGAATGGCTTAGGTTGTTCTGTATGGGAGATTCTGGTCAGAGCCCAGAGACCAGAAGGCTGATAGAAAGCCTGCTGGTAAAGACCAGGCTCGGGAGGTTTCTGCTGGGAAGAAAGACGACATTGGGTGTTGGACTCCACATGATGTGTGTTATGGCTTGGCAGAAAGTTTGCATTCTGCCCATGCCTGGAGACTTTGCCTGAGACTGAGATTAAGGTTGATGGATTTATTAATTTCGTGGAAGAAATCTCCAGGCAACCAAATACCGAAATGGTGGCCTGGCTGTTATTGGGGGCATTTAGCCAGATTTATGTTGGGAATCAAGAGCAAGGAGCCTGGCATGATGATTTAAAATGTGAGTTTGGCCAGGAAGCTGTGGACTGTAAAGATGGAGCTGAGACCTTGATTCCTGAGAAGGAACAAAGGAATAAAAAGATGGCCTGGGGGCATCCTGGGAAGCAGCCGGCCTCTGCCCTTTGCAGCCTGAAGCAGACAAAGGTGAAAGAGTTTGCTTGGAGGAAAAAGCCACAGAGTGCCCTGTCCCAGAGTGGTGACAAAAAGCCACACAGTGCCTTGTCCCAGAATAGCAACAGAGGCCATACCAAGTCCCAGAATGGAGGCAGCCATTCCAGATTCCAGAATGGCAGCAGCATAAAGAGGCTGTTCCTCACAATCAGGTTCAGAGAGCTCAGAGATCCAGGCAGTTGACCCCTATGGCCAAGAGAGAGGAAAGCCTGGCTACTGCTCCAGCTGGCAGCAGACCTTGGCAGCATCCACATGGCGCTGATTTTAAATACAAGAAAAACTTGGCTAAGGCAGCTTCTGCCCCACCTGCAGAGAGCAATGTGTAAAGATGTAAGGTTGAAGCCAAGGAACATGGATCATCCAAGGAAAGCTATGGAAGTTAAGACCCCTGAAAGTGCCACAGGGGTGGAATCACTCAAGCCTTTTGGAGCTTGCATCTAGATTGCTTCAGATGCTGAGCGGAGAACTCCAGGACTTAATGTTTGCCCTGCTGGATTTTGGACTTGCTTTGGTTCCAATGCTTTGTATTCCCCTGTTCGCAACTTTTGGAATGGTAATGTTTATCTTGTGCCTTTATATGTTGGAAATGCTTAACCTTGTTTTCATTTGTACAGGGGGTTACATTGAAGAGTTTGCCATAGATCTTGGAGGAGATTTGGGACTTGGACATTTCAACAGTGCTGAAACTGTTAGGACTTTGGCAACTTTTGGAGATGGACTAAATGGCTTTTATATTAAAAATGTAAATGAGTCCTTGGGGGTCCAGGCGTGGAATGTATTGGGTATGCTATGTCCCCCCAAGTCCTCATATACTTTTGATGGGGCTGAGTTATTGCTTTGTTATTGGTTTGTTGTCTGCTGCAGGGATTGACAATGTGAGTGCTGTACCTGCCCAGGGGCGGAGCTGACATACAGTGTAAATGAGGCGGGTCTTCCTCTTGCTTGCTTCCTCACTTCTGCCCTCTCTTGCGTGCTCTCTTTCTCTCTCTCACTCTCTCTCTCTCGCCAGTGCACCTTGCGACTTGCAGCCACCATGAAGGGCAGCCCCACCACACCATGCTGACTTGGAGCCAGTTAAGTATGAACTGAAACTCCCAAGAAACTGTAAGAATAAACCTTTCCTTCCCTAATTTTGGGTGTCAGGTATTTTGTCTCAGCAGCGAGTAAAAAGTAACCAAGACACATGGACATAGACATAGGAACATGTGCATAGGCGTATGTGCTGCTGCCATGGGAATATGCTCCTTCCTATCATAGATTTCACATTAGGAACTGTTCTATCTACAGAAGCAACAGGTGGAAACAACAAACCTAAATGAAAAACCACTACTTTCCTTTATTCTGAGAACTTACTAGAATTACTTAGAGAATGTGCAGTTTGACATTAGAATCAGGTTCATACTGCATATTAAAGCATATGAATGAGATAACACATTAAAGTTTATAATCCTCCTTGGTTAGAACTACACAAAGGCCATGTTAGAATCATGCATCCTGAGATTGCAATATGCATGACCTAATGCAGTGAATATATCCCTTTTATATTTTTATGCTGTATTACATTATAAGTGTTTTGAATTTATTTTCAGCATTGTAAAGTGATCTCTTTCCCTTAAGTAGATGTATTATCCAATGCTGAATCATGCTGTATATTTTCTCAAGACAAATGGTGCATAAAACAGTAACAGTGAAGGGGAGAGATAGCAGGCATAGACACAGTAATATTACATGTCTCCAGGATGCAGGATCTCACAATGAAGAGAGATAGTGCATTGGGAGCTCTGTAAGACTTTCCATCACTAAGGATTGTAAGTATACATCACATAAGTTATTATTCAACAAAAGTTGTAGAGAAATTTAATACAGAGTCTAAAACTGGGACTATTTCAAATGTAAGAATTAACAGAGATTGAGCCATGTTATGAAAATGGTCAAATATTCTATAGTCAGGAGTATTTTAGAGATTATTCTTCTCCAAAACTGTTAAAATCTTTGCATTTTCTTGTTCTGCTTCATATTGACATATTTTATATCACTGGTTTTGATATGAAGACCATCAGATACGGGCCCATGGACAGGCTTCATGAAGTTCATAAACCTGCTGAAAGTAACAACAATATTTTATGTAAACTATGTGCTTGTAATTTTTCTACAGAAGGAGATAATACAGAGTTTTTTTTTATAATTAGGTTTTCAAATTGTTTACAACCCCCTTCTAAGAACTCACTGAGTATGGTAACACAGAGCTTATATTTGAAGATTAATTAGCTTTGATATACACTAAAGGTCTAACAATAGGACCATAGTTAAATAAACTAAATGGTACAGTTTTATAGAATGTAATGCAATGTGCACATCACATTTGTAAAGTATCCTTAATAAAAGGAAGCCAAATAGCTTTTACATGTCATGACCAAAATTAAATATGTGTATTTATTGAAACATTATGATTACCCATAAATGTTGTACATGTACATACAAATGCATGCATATATAAGCACACCTTGGAAGCAAATGTATTGAGATGATAGCAATTGTTGTTCCACTTCTGTAGAAATTATAGTATTTTAATTTATGAATTATCTACAGAAATACGCACAATGTTTATGAGCAGAGAAAGTTTTGTTTGAAAATCAGCACAAAAATCACTCATTAACTAATTCAATATTTATTGAGGACCCTCTATATACAACTCTCAAAGTTATTGGGACCACAAAGACAAGAACCTGCTATCACTGCCATGTGGGAACTCTTATCATCTCATTACTCATTGTATTTTTTTGTGCACACCACTGTTAAGTATGTAATATGGTATACCTTAGGTTAGTGTAATAACCTCATGCCCTGAACAAAATCTAATGGGTAATGCCAATGTAGCTTTAATAAGGCATAAACAGTTATAACAGTGGTTAACATTTATCAAGTGCTTATTATATGCCAAACATAGTGCTTTCAATGCATTATATTGTTTAATCCTCATCATTACTTAATGAGGAGGGCACCATTACTACTTATTTTAAAGATTTATGTACTAAAACTCAAAGAAGGCAAATAATTGGCATAAGATCATGCAGCTGAAAGCAGTAGGTTTGGGATTAGAACCTGGGTCTGATTTCAAAGCCTATGTTGTTGTCTCCCACATTATTCTGCCTTCAAGATTGTGGCTTCAGCTGCATCAAGTTATATTTTAGAAGGAACTCAATGGACCTTTCTTAATATTCTCCTTGAGCCTTCAACCCCATGATAATACTCACAATAGCAAACTGCTTCCCTACAGCTTGGGCAAAGAAACTTTATAAGCATTTTTGTCTGTTTAACACTTATTCATTCTTTAAGGCCTTTAGATCAAGATTTTCTGTGAAGTCTGTGGTCTTATTTAGTTTCACTTTCATACTCAAAGTGATAACAAAAATAATAACTGCTTATTTATCTGTACAGATACAACACTGTATACATGCAAAATATGTAGACTAGATTTTATGTTTTATGTAAGCAATCTTTCACACTTTCTATGCATTAACTCCTTGAGTCTCACAAGAAGTCTATACATTCAATGTTTCTGTTATCTTCCTTTTACAGTTGAAGAAACTGAACATTATAACATTTGTCATTTGCCCAAGGTCACAAATCTAGTAAATGTTACACCTGGAGTTCAACCCCAGACAATCTGATCAGACTCTCAGCTTTTGAGTCCTGAGGAATCCTGCTTCTTACATGTGCCATTCTAACTTCCCAAGTCTGGTCATTACAAAATTTGCTACTTAAGTGCCAGACAGTGAGCTAAGGGCTTCAAACATTGATAATTCTGCAACATAGACATTATTTTCTTATTTTACATATTAAGATACTAAGGGGCAGGTAATGACCAAATTCTCACAACTAGCAAGTAGCAAGATTTTCCCTAACTTGCAGACCAAGTTTTATTCATTTATTTCAGTTATCTATCAAGGCCCTTGGAACTTGGCAGCTATTTTATAGCTGTTTGTCAAGTTAATTCCTTATGTCATTTTTGTTCATCCATTTAATTAGTACTCATTCTTCTATTCTCAGTTCAGTAGCTTATTGTCTAGGCCACATTCTACTTTCATTAAGTCCTTACATATAACTACTGATGCAGCTTTAAATATGTTATTGTTTGATTATTATCTAGACTCTCAACTTCTTTACTGAACTGGAAATTCTGCCAACAAGGATCATGTCTATTTGAACTCATCTTTGTATTCCCAATGGCTTTCAGATTATAATTGTGCAATAAAATACATTTGACTGATTAATTCATAACTATTTATAACTATTTCTTGAGCCCAGAAGGAGATGTTTATCATTTCACTCAGCAAAAGAAGTGCTAACAGTATGACCTATCACTCTGCCCTTCTAAATGAGTCTTCTTTTTGAGGGAAGAGAACTGTAGGATCTTTAGTCAAGAAGTTTGTTTTATATTTGCAAATAATCTCTTACAAGAGTTCATTTCCTTGCTTTATCATAGTGGAATACATTTATGGCCTATTAAGTTTTTCTAGGAAACTGCCTTTCTGGGCCTCATTTTCTCTGTGGAGGGCCTCAGAGAATCCTGCTTTCCTCAGGAGTTTGAAGGAGATGGGAGCCAGCACACACAGGTGCTGGGTCTTTGTGTTTTTCCTTTTTATGTCTTTCTGCTGCCATTTACTTATCCATTCCCACATCAGCCTTATGTGCTCTGCGAAGCAGTGGTTTTGAAAGAGGTAAGTTTGTTTAAGCACTAACAAATAACTGGAATACAGAGGAGAAAGTATTTAAAAAAAACTTGCGTAGGGTTCCTTCTTTAACTTGGAGATGTTTTATAAATACTGCCACTTTTTTTTTTTTATCTCAATTAACCTTCACTTCTGTCCTTTACACATTCCCTTTCTTTCCTTCCAGCCTATTCAGAGTCATCTTAGAATTCAAAAAATCTGATTATGGCACTCACTGACTTCATGGACCCTTAGACTAGGTCAGGCTACCTGTGACCCTCTCCTATTGTATCTATAATTCACAAAGCAGTGATAGCACTTGGAATTATTTGTTGGGTCTGCCTTCCCTGCTAGAATATAAATTTCTACAAGAGTGGGGCCCATGCCTATCTCCTTCATGTTGTCATAAGTCCTTAACCCCAAATGTTAGAGGCCATTATTGCCATTGTCATCATCGTAGTCATCATCATCATGGCTATCATGATCATCATGGTGTAAAAGTGCAGTGTGTGTTGGTTACTTTTCTCTTGTTGCTGAGACAAATTACTTGACACCAAATATGAATGAAAGAAAGGTTTATTTAACTCAGTTTGTCAAGGTTTCAGTCCATAATCAGCTGGTTCCAAGGCAAAGTGACACATGGCAGAGGGCAACAGTGCATGGTGGTGGAAAACAGCACAAGCAAAAACAGCAAAAGGAGAGCACTGAGAGAAGAAATCTTTCTGTCTCTTATATCATATGTAGGCCACACCCATAAGCCCAGCATTGGGCCATGAGTCATTCACAAATTCTAGAAGCCTGCCTCCCTGACCACATGAAGCTTTGGGGGGACATCTGGACTCAAATCATAACACAGTGTTTATCACATAGGAGTTTCCTGATGAATACGGGAATTAGAAGTGAATTGTCAGTATTAACATGAAATCCTCTTAGGTTCAGCTTATTACAGATTTCATAGTTTAGTCACACTTCATGTTTCTTTTTCCTCCTTAAAATTAAATTTTTTCTGATAATGCCTACCTTAATTTTTTCAAAATAAGATATTCTTTTTAACTTTCTCTGTGTGTCATTTTGATGGAAAATAATAATGGGCTGATTAGCAATCACAGAATAAGAGAATCAAAAAAGGGATCTAAGAAGTGATTGATGTAACCTAGTGGGCCAGCATATTCTATTATGTTTATAATTCAAACAGTCAGGGATGTCAGAAAGCCTGCATCAAGGAGGGAGGATAAAAGCGTACAAAAATCTCAAACATTTGAACGGCATTACAACCATCCCTAGCAAGTCCCAGAGAGAGAATCATTTCTTTAAATTTGCAGCTAAATACTTCACTGGCTCTTCCAATTCTGTTCGTATTTGTCAATCTCTTTGGGTCTTGGGGGAAATATCCAAGGTTAAACTATCTGTACATTGATTTTTCAGCGTTATTGGAATACTGAACTCTATCTAGAGTACATGGAAAATAATAAGACAAACATTTCTAAAAAAGCAAAGAAGTAGCTCAAAAAGTGAAGAATAAATCTCAGGAGATAAGTTTCTGTGGCAAAGATAGATATGCTTTGGATTTAAAAACAATCCCAATGCTCAGAATGCATACATCTGCACTTATCTGAGATTGGTACTTAAATCACAAATGTAATCATTGAAATTGGTACAATGTTTTTCAGAGGTGGGTGGAAAGAGTCATTGTTAGCTTGCCCAATGTAATAGGATATGCTCGATATTAAGGACATAGTTCCTGCCCATGACATTATTTTGCCCATGTCAAACTTATGGACTTTATTAATATCAAGTTGTTTCAGGGCTCAGAGGGGCTATAAAGTCATGTACTATAGTACATACTCTTATTCTACTTTTATTATCCACTAATGCCTGAATCCTTTATAGCAAGGATAAAGGTACCACTTGTGACTTCTTCAACACACAGATTCGTATTCATTAAATTTAGGTCAATGTCTGAGATTTTTCACCCAGGTGATGCTGATGCCTTGGTTCATGGATCAGACTTTGACTACAAAGACTTTATTATCACATCACTATTAAGTCTGCTTGGTTAACTCCAGTGACAAGGAAATCACTTTCCTATTATGGCATATCCTTTGCATGTGAAAGATAATATTGTGTCTCCACGCAGTCAATTTATTCCACTTAAATAAATAATAATAGTAATAATAATATGGCAGTTAATAATTTTGAGTATTTGTTATATGCCAATTCAATTAAATATAATAACAATACTTTGCCACTTATGGTTATATTTCAGGATTTGAGATGCAGGAAGATTTAGCACATTGTCTAACAACTGCAGACAATGAAAAGGTTGGATTTGAAGTCTGCCTGACTTAAAGCCCTTACTTTCTCTTATCTTGCACTATAGTCTGTATTTATAGACTTATTGCCCAAGTTTTGGTGAAATGTTAAGTCATATATACCATTAGTTTTAAAGTTTAAACTCCTTTTTGGTAGTTACAATTGTGGTCATGTAATTTTTTAAAAAAATTTTAAAAATTTAAAAAAATTTTTTATTTTTGCGGCACTGGGGATTGAACTCACAACCTCGCACCTGTCAGAGAGGTGCTTAAGTCACTGAGCCAAACTCCCGGCCCTGGCTTTTTTTTTTTTTTTTGTATTTTTTTTATTTTAAAGATAGTAAAATACAACAGAACGTAACAGAATAAAGTCAATCAAAACAAAGCAGTAGGACTGGTACAGAACTTCGAAGACCGATAATGTGAGTACAATAGCTACAATAGCATACCTTGCTATTTTCAGATTAGCTGACCATTCCAACAGGTGTAGTAGAATTGAACCAAAAACAAGACAATACAAAATCAATAAAAACAGAATATAAAATAAAGGAAAAAAAGAGAAAAATAATAACGATCAGAGTAAAGCAAAATGGTGAGAACCACATTGGTCCTCGAAGACAAGACAGAAGAGAGTCCCCCGTATCTGCAACATTGCCTACTGTCATCATGCAAAGAGATATTCAGGGTGCCGATCAGAGGCCTGCAAAATCTACGAAAAAACACTAGCGTTTAGTTGCTTTATGTACCTTAGTTGCCATCAATTTAGCCGGACCTCAGAGCCAGCAGCTTGCTTGAGGGGGGAGGGGGGGATGGATGATGTCCTTGATTCTGAGCACGCGTGCCGGTGCCGTGTGGTCCCAGCGAGTTGGGGCCCGGTTGGACCCATTCTGGTTCTCCTCCGGGGTGGCGGAGCCCCCAACCCGGAAGGCAGATTAGTTCTCCCTTGATGTAAGCTGGCGCCGTGCGGTCCCAGCGAGTTGGGGCCCAGTTGGACCCAGGGTCACACTGTGTAGCTCAGGCCAGCCTTGTGCTCGCTTTGTAGCCCAAGCCGGCCTCGAACTCACAACGCTCCTCCTACCTCAGCCTCCCGAGTGCTGGGATTAAAGGCGTGCGCCACCACACCTGGTTGCAGCCATATAATTTATATAGCAAATGAAGACACTTCTTCAAAAAGGAATACTTTTGCTCAGAGACAACAGACACCCTAGGTCTGTCCATGGAAAATAAGGGTGTGTGTTCCTCTGAGTTATCACTCCTGCTCTGAACATGAGAAAACAGAAAAATGGGGCTGAAAATGTGTCTGAGACCTTTCTAGTGTTTTTCTAATGTGAATTTTTTTTTTTTTTTTTTTTTTTTTACTGGGGATCAAACTCACAACCTCACGCATGAAAGGCAGAAGGCAGGCGCTTATGCTGCTGACTTAAATCTCTAGCCTCTAATGTGAATTCTGAATACATTTATGTTACAGTTCTTCTTTCCATGTTATTCTTATTGCTTTCTCCAATTGAAGTTAAGCAGTTTACTACCTCTCTCTTCATGTTTAGTTGGATGCTTTTTATGTTAGTTCAGCTATTTGATAGTCAAGAGTATTGTTGGACATCATTGTTGATTTTCATGAGCTTCAGCCAAGGTCCTTCTGACAACTTATATTTCTGCAGCAAGTCTATGCATAGAGCAGGAGTCAGCAAACTATGGTTCATGGGCCAAATCCAGCCTGCCACCTGTTTTTACAAATCAGATTTTGTGGAATGACAACCTTGCCCATTCATTTACATACTGTATATGTCTGCTTTTGTGCTACATCAGTAGAGCTGAGTAGGTGTGAATGAGATTATCTGACTCACTAACTTATTTACTGTCTGGCCTAATTAGAATAGTGTTTGCTAGCCTTTACTATAGACAGTATGAATCTAACTATCTCCTGGACTCTTCCATTTAAAATTTTTCTTTTATTCAAAAATCCCAGTGGACATTTAGGAAGAGCTATGTTTGAAGGTAAATGAACAGAAGTAGGTGTGATAAATCTCAGGCAGCTTCCTGGCACTACCTACATTTTGGATTTGGTATAATGACACAGTTTTTCTAGCTGCATTGAGGTCTTAGTCTTCTAACTGGTGGTCTGACTATTTTGGTTCTGTTTCTTCATAAAGTTACTAATCGGAGGGCTCCAGTAGCAAAATTTCAAATGGAAGGTAAAATACCATGCATGGGTTGATTTAAAATACTTTCTTGATGGCAGATACTTTTGGAGCAGTCTGTAGAGGCATGAGCTTATTAGAAATGGTTGATAGTACACCTAGTCATGTTAGCTGAGTTAATTATTTATTCCATCTCCTTATTTTCATTTTCCTCTATTCTTTATTATTTTATCCAGGCTTTGCATGTTTGCCATTTCATCAAAGCTGGAGTTATTATTTCTATGTTGTCTTCCATTATTTTTAAAATAATGATAACGGTTAAACTTTATTGGGTGTTTCAGTCCAAGATCTTAGTCGTTACCTTATTTAATCCTCCTAATATCCCTTTATAGAACATACAACCATTATCCTCGTTTTGAAGATGGAGGATATGAAGCTTGAAGGGATTGAGCAAATTGCTCAAGGCCATACAACCAGAAAGTGGTGGATCAAGGAAATGAATCCAGAAGCCTGAGAATTTGTACTATTAATCGCTAGCCTACTTAGCTCTAGCACATATTATCTCTGGTATATTACTTATTACTTTTTGTACAGTACATAGCTGCCTTCAGGGAATGCTTGTCCTCTTTTCTTAAGCCTAATGATCAATTTAATCCAAATGACTAGTGCCAACTTGGAAAAATAAGACAAACAGTTTATGCCCTTTGGATTTTCAAGCAAGATGTTTATCACAGTTAGAGCAGCAGCAGCATTTGAACTGTGCTGTTTACAAAACTCATTCACCCATATTATTTCATTCACAAGGCACAAGAAGTCTGACAGTTTCTGTGTTCTAGTCATAAAAGACAAGAACAAGCTAGAGAGATCTGCTACATTCCCCAAATCAAAACATTCATCCCACATTCCCTTGGATCCAAATACTTGTGTTCAACATCTAGATGCCTAACATCATCTTGGCAGTAGGTGCAAGTCTGAGGTCTGCTTCTGCTTCCCTTACACATGTCTCCTTCCCCCTCTTCCAAGTACACATCTTCCCACACATTTATGTTGCTACACTGAACACTTTAATTTTTTTTCCATTGTACTTGCTTTACAGGTGAAGAGAGATATCAAATTCAGGAGACTGTAAGTATATGGAGTTGAGTATCTGGAGGAGCCATTAAAGATCATTTAGTCTATTTTTATAGATAACAATACAAATAACTTTCATTTATCTAGAACTCTCTATGTATCAATAATTGTCCTAATACCTTAATATGGATTATATGATTTGAAGCAAATAATAGTGATAATAAATAAATAATATTTATTATTGTTATCCACTTTCATGTGAGAAACTGAGGCTTTAGTTAAAATAACTCGCCCAAGAGGAATTGATCAATAAAAGTTTTAAACTTAGTTTGACTCTAGAAGTTACGTATCTGAATATTACACTGTATTTCTTTCTGATCTAGTTAAGCAGGAAATTTAAGACCATAGTGATGAAACTGAAGAGATCTACTCCAGGTCACACAGATAATGCAAAAATGAGAGCCTAAAATAATCCTAACTTAAAGAATGACTGTCATCAAAAAACCAACCAATAACAAATGCTGCAGAGGCTGTTGGGAAAAAGGTATGCTTCCCCACTATCGGTGGAATGTAAATTGGTACAGTCACTATGGAAATCAGCATGGAGATTCTTCAAAAAAGTAAAACTAGAGGTTCCATTTGGCCCAGATAGTTCTCTCTTAGGTATCTTCCCCAAAGGTTTAAAAACATCATATTGTAGTGATACATACATACTCATGTGTATAGCAGCATAGCTCATAATAGATAAATCTTGGAAGAGCATATGTGCCCATCAATAGATAAATGGGAAAAGAAAATATGATACTGTATTTATATGCAATGGAGAGGCTGGGGATATAACTCAGCGGCACAGTGCCTGCCTGGCAAGCACAATGTTGTTGGTTCAGTTCTTGGTACCAAAAAACCCCCAAACAAACAGACAAACAAAACAGAAAAGAAAAAGAAAAAAATATATTATTCTGCCATAAAGAAGGATAAGGCATTTTTTTTTTAGCTAATTGGGTGCATTTGAGACAATTATCATTAGTGATATAAATCAGGCATACAAGTTTAGATATTGCATTACTATACTTGTGAGAAATCCAAAGTATAAATAAAGAGCAAAATGGGGGAGTTATATCAGGAAGTAGGAAGAATTTAATCAATTGGGAAGGAGAAAAAGAAAAGGAGGAGGGGGATAGGAGGAAGGGGAAAATGGGTTAAAAAAAGAACTGAAAGAAAATATGGAAATAGAACTTTCATAAATGTGGAGGGGAAGAAGGATCCGAGGGAGGGTAAAGGGAGGGGATAAAAGAATTAAGATTTGTTATGTACATGCATGCATTCCCCATGATGAATGTAATCATGTACTGCAAATATGCACTAGAAAAAAAATAAAATGTCAAAAAGTTCTAACTCAAGACTAAATGTAATCTGTCATCTCCTTACATGAATATGGCTGCTAAAATATTTTTATTTCTCCTTTCTAATATTACACATGCAACAACACTCCTCCATTTACTATGTAATAAATCATAAGTTTTCAGTCTTTATTTTATAAGGAAGAATTTCCTGAGTTAAATTTGGTTAGCAATTTCCATGAAATAATATGACCATAGTCACTTACTGAACTTCTGGAAATCCTTGGCATTTTTCTGTTTCATTTGTAGGAATATAGGAGTAGGGCGTCATTTACTGAACTTCTGAAAGTCCTTGATATGTTTCAGTTTTATTTATAATACAAGAGTAGGACCAAATGTCATGGTTTCTGTTGTAGTCAGGGAATAGCAAGGATAATGGTTACATACGGGACACTTAATTTATAGTATTTTGTGATAGCCACCCAGAGTCAAATACAAGAAGTGCAGGAAATCTGTCCACACACTAAAGACCTAGAAATCCAGCCAAGGGCCTGAATCCCACAGCAATAACCTGCATGAGTTCAGCTGAAAACCTAGAGCCCATGACAATGTTTCCTGATGAGTTCAGCCGGAGGTCTAGAGCCCATGACAATGACTCATGCACATCTGTTTCACGAATCTGCGCTGGGAAGGCCCAAAGTTCACTGGTGGAAGCTAGAAAGTCTGTGCCAATGGGGTGAAGGATCTGTGCCGGTAGGTTGAGGGTTCTGCACTGGAGCCAAGGAGTGATGCTCAAAATAAGGACTAAGGCTCCCCTGAAAACTTCCGCAGCCAACCTCAGGGACAAGGAGGTCCCGAGCTCCTGTGGCGATGAGCACAGCCAAGTTCTTATCAGGGAAACCAGTGGAATAAACTCCTCCAAGAGAACCGACAGCTTCAAATAACAACAACACTTGGGAGAGCCTACAATGCTTCTTTTTCCTCTCCAGGTTTCCTTTTGTTGGCAACAGTCCTCAGGTAGGCCTGCCACGCTCAGCACCATACTGATTCAGTTCAGCTGGTATTATTAACTGACCACCAGTTACCAATCCACTACAGTCTCCAAGTGAGTTATTGCTGTTGCACATGCTAAAGATTAAACTGAAGAATGATATAATTTCTACAAAGGAATCATTTTTATTGTGCTACAAGTATTCTATCTCCTTGTTTCCTGTTCCACCTTTTATTTCATGCCAGGTATTTTATTTTGCTTCTTCTCTGAACATAGTCCTAATGTCTTCTTATTTTGTTCACTTGGAGCAGCCTATTCTTTCAGTTCACCTAGTCACTTCCAATTGTTTTATTTAAAATCTTCCTCAAATTCCATTTTAGCTAAAATACTGACAAGTGGAACAGAATAAAGAGCCCAGAAATAAATACACAAATTTATAACCAACCAATATTTATGTGGCTAAGTTGCCAAGAATATACAATGAGGAAGGACAAGTCTCTTCAATAAATGGTGTTGGGAAAATGGAATACATAAGTAGAGGAAAGAAAGTAGGTCCTTATCTCACACCACGTACAAAAATCAACTCAAAATGGATTAAGAATTAAATATAAGACATGAAACTGTGAAGCAATGACAAGAAAACATCAAGGAGATATATTTTCTTCCACGTGGTATCAGTGTGGGAAATGATTTTATGAATATGGTCTTAAAAACATAGGCAAAAAAACCAAGAATAGATATATGGGATTACATTAAATTAAAAAGAAAAACTTCTGTGCAGAAAAAAATGTGAAGAAATATAGAACAGAAGGAAATATTTGCAAACATCTGATAAAGGGTTAATATCTAAGACATAGAAGGAGCTTGATGCAATAGCAAGAAAACAAAAAATAAGAAAAATACTTGGATAGATGTTTCTAAACAGAGGAAAAATACCATTGGACTGAAAAAATGGTCAAGCATCACTAATCATCAGGTAAATGCAAATCAAAATTACAATGCACTATCACCTTATTTCACTTAGAATAACTATTAACAAAAATACAAAAGTGATGGGGAAAGCATGGGAAAAGGAGGCCCTTGCACACTTTTGTGAAAATACAAATTAATATAGCCATTATGGAAACTTGTAGGAAGGTTCTCAAAAACTAAAAACAGAGCTAACATATGATTCAGCAATCCCATTTCTGGGTACATACCCAAAGGAAATGGAATCAGTAGGAAGTGTGGGCTAGCCCATATCTATTCCAGCAGTACTCATACTAACCAGGATGTGTAATAAGCAGTGTCCATCGATGGATAAATGGCTAAAGAAAATGTGTACACACAGTTAGATAGAATTTGGCCACAAAAAGGAAATCCTGTCATTTGCAGCAATATGAACTTAGAGGGCATCATGTTAAGGGAAGTAAACAGGGCACAGAAAGACAGCAGTAAAAAGTAGAATGGTATTTATGAGAAGCTGGGTAAATTGGAATGTGGTCTGATCAAAGAATACAAAATTACAGTTAGATAGTAGGAATAAGTTAAAGAAATTTAATACACAGATTGTAAACAATAACTAATAATATATTCTTGAAAAATACAGAGTGAATGTTAAGTGTTCCCACCACATAAAGGTAACTATTTGAGGAAATTCATATGTAAGTTATGTGGGTCTATCTATTCTACAGTGAGTGTATATTTAAGATACCATGTTGTGCATAATAAATATATAAAATTTTATGTTGTTTTACAAATCAGAAAAAATCCCGTATTATGTTAAATAATTCTGAGGCACTAAATCCATGCTTTCCTTACATGTCAGGTTAATATTTTACCAACATTATTGCCAACACTACTGTTTTTCTTCTCAAGGAAGCATAGAATAATAATAATTCAAATGATAGTAATGATGATGATGACAGTGTAGCTCACCATGTGCTATGTACTTTATATGTATAAATTTTTAGAATCTTTTCAACAATCCCATGAAACTGATTCAATTATTACACCTATTTTATAAATGAAAATCCTGAGACACAAAGCTGCTAAATAACTTGGCTAAGCTTACGGAGCCAGTAAATGTCAGAGCTGGGAAGCTTGTGTGACTGTCTTGTTTATGTTCTGGACCACCCAATACAAAGGTTGTTGGCCTTTCTAGCTATTCCCTTAACTTCTATGAGTAAGACTCACATAATCTGCAAAATGGCTAGCGGAAAGAGTTCAGTCATTGTACATGCAGCCAATGACCCACTGTGCAAACAAAATTACCCTTTAACAATCTGTTAACACTAAGGGACATAATTTATTTTGCTGATTATGTGCTTGACCCTCCACATTTATCGTCTCATTTCAACCTTGCTATGTCCCCAAGAGGTAGGTTCTGTTAGTAACTCCAATTCATAAATAGGGGAAATGAAGTTCAGAAACATGAAATTACTTTCCCCAGGATCTTCAGCCCATGCTGTTGGAGTCAGTAGCTGTACCCACTAATGAGTTGAGACTGGAACCCAATTATCATGTAAGATGTTTTCTTACATGTTATTTTCAAAGGTGATTACAACCATAACAAATTACTTTCGGACCATAGTCACTCTTATGTTATGAGTTCACTCACTGTAAGTGGCAAAACTGGAGCTTGCTCCAGGTCAACTTGGGCTGGAATCCCAGCTATAAAACCTCTAATAGGGGGAAAATGGAGAATTTCCTTTCCTTTCCTTTTCTTTCTCTTTGTTTCTTTCTGTCTGTCTGTCTTTCTTCCTTCCTTCCTTTCTTCCTTTTTCTTTATTGTTTCTTTTCTTTTTCTTTCTTTCTTTTTTTGTTTTTTTGCTTTTTGAAACAGAGTCTCACTATGTATTTCAGTTTGGCCTTAAACTCTTTATGTAGCCAAGGTCAGCCTCAAATTGGCAGTGATCCTCCTGCTTCAGCCTCCCAAGTGCTGGGATTATAGGTGTGTACCATGACACCCAGCCTGGAGGATTTCTTTAAATCACGGTGCCAGAATAACCCTGGATTTACTCTGATAGTTAACTTGCTACACAGCCAACTGTCAAGTTGAAAAGTGACCTGTGGACTGTAGAACTCAACCTTCTAACTTCAATCACTGCCCATCACCAGCAGTGTACTGTAGCTGGCAGAATGCGCAGGCAGGAATGTTCTTACTGAACCCAGAGTCAGCAATTTTGGGTTGATTAAATGCAAATGAATGAAAACAGTTATTAATTTACTCTAGTTCAGTGATGTAAGCCTTTTGGCACAACTTTACCCAAATCCTCACAACAAAAAGACTTTAAAAAAATGCCAGCTTTTATTTCATTATATAACAGGAGAATTAAATATCAAAACATGTCCAATTTGACTTTCATTCAAGGTATGTTGGGTGCAAAAGTACCAGTTGGGCATTTGGATTACAGGTTAGCAATCCCCCAGTTATATCTCTTAGGAGACAAGCCTTTAAGAGAGGTTACTGAAACAAAATGTAAGACAGAAAGACAAACTGTCAAAGAGTAGTAAGAAGAGAAATCCTTTCCTCTTGCTTAATTTTTCTCTTAGGGAGTCCCTAGGGTTGAGTTATTTGTACCTCATTATTTCATTTGCCATAATTGAATAAGTCAATATGTGTTTGCTCTGAAGTGCTGAGGAAATTAGTGATTGAGTAATTATCATGGAGGGATCCTCAAAGACTCAGGAATATATGATGGGTAAGTGTATTCAGCATCCCACAGGCCAGTCTGCTTATATCATTCCTTCTAGTTTTTCCACTTGGGACTACCTCCCAGTTTATGGCCAAGCTGGTGTTTGCTTACCTTTCTTTTTCTTTCAGTACATTTGCCTCAGTTAAATGAATCACTAGAGCAGCACAACTAAAGCAGCGCTTTACTGTGTGAGCCAAGCATCAGAGGGCAGCAGTCGGCTGAGTTAAAAGGCATTTTCCTCCTCTGTCTTCTGCACATTTCAGAAAACTGTCATGCAGTAATAAAAAAGTGCAGTGATTCATAAAGTGTTTAGCTGAGAAAAATGAGGATCAGCGAGATTAAGCAATCTGGTTAAGATTAGACAGCTAGGTGGAGCTATGCCATATACACATTTAACATAGTCCACTCATGCGATATCTCTGGAACTTCACCTGCTTGTCAATTCTGTTTCCACTAACTTGAGGAGTATGCAAAGCATATACACTGGGAACAGAAATTGGGAGTTTATAATTCATGTCCAGAAACTTTCTGGGTAAATACTAGACTAGCAGATCAGCTTCATTATCTGTCTCTCTCTCTGGTTTATTAGATAGTGATAGTAGATATGCTTACAAAATGTTAAGTGAAAGAACATAGTGTATAGAAGGAAAAAGGAACATTGGCTTGGACTAAAAATTCATAGTATTAACTAATTTACACAATTGCACAAGTTAAATATGCTTTATTTCTTTAAAGACATATTTGTGGGGCCGAGTGTATACAGCTCAGTGATGGAACACATGCATAGCATGCGTTAGGCTCTAGGCCCAATCCTCAGCACCAAAAACAATATAAGTAATTGTGAGAAGTAACTACTTGATTATTTTAAAAATATTTGCTGCAATGGAATTCATTAAACAAAACAAAATATTTTGATTTTGGAACCCAAAGACCAATAATAGCTAAAGTGATCTCCAAAAAGAAGAGTAAAGCTCAAGGCATCAGACTGCCTACTTTCAAAACATAATTCAAAGCTACAGTAGTCAAAGCAGGATGTTAGTGGTGTTAAAAACAGACTCGTATACCAATACATCAGAATTGAGAACTTATTAACAAACTCATGTATATGTAATCAACTAGTTTTCTACAAAGGTGCCAACAATACACAACAGAGAAAAGAGAATCTCTTCAATAAATGGTAGTAGGGAAACTGGACATTTGCATGCAAAAGAATGGATGAAATTGGATTGTTATCTTATGCCATGCACAAAAATCAACTAGGAAAGGAGTATAGACTTATACATATGATATGAAGTAATAAAAATCTTAGAAGAAAACAGGGAGGAAATATTCCTTGACATCAATCTTGGCAATGACTTCATGAACACAACTCAAAAAGTATAGGCCACAAAAATGAAAATAACAATAAACAAAATGGGACTGAATGAAATAAAGAGTTTCTCAACAGAAACATGAGCAATAAATAAAATGAAAAGGCAATGTATGAAGTAGGAGAAAATACTTGTAAAATCATCGGTCTGACAGGGACTAATTCAAAATAGGTAAGGAACTCATGAACTCTATAGCAACAAGTTAAATAACCTAATTAAAAAATAGGCAAAAATAATTAAATATACATTTTTCTGACCAAGACACATATAATGGCTAATATTATAAATGAAAAAAGTATTCAAAAATTGCTACTTATCAGGAAATTCAAATCAAAACCACAATGAAATATTATCTCTTACCTATTTGGATGGCTATTATCAAAAAGTCAAATGATAAGAGTTGGTGAGAATGTAGAGAAACAGGAAATTTTATATGCTGTAGGTGGGATTGGAAATTAGTACTGCCATTATAAATTTCCTCAAGGAACTAAAAACAGAACTATCATGTGATCCAGCAATTTTACTTCTGGGAATATATGTGCCAGAAATGAGATCAGTAGTTTGAAGAAGTATCTACACTCCTCTGTTCATTACAGCATTATTCACAATGACCAGGAGATGGAAACAACTTAAATTTCTATTGATGGATGGATGGATGGATGGATGGATGGATGGATGGATAAAGACATGGTGATACTCCCAGCCCTATCAAGGAAGGAAATCCTGTTGTTTGTGGCCATACGGAAATAATTGAAATAGTCTCGACACAGAAGGATATTGTATGATTTCACTTTTATGCGGAATTAAAAAAAAATGAACTTGTAGAATGCTGGTTTCCAGAGACTGAGTGGGAGAAGGTGGGAAAATACTGGTCAAAGGACCTGAACTTTCATTTATAATGTGAAAAAGTTCTGGTAGTTTAACGTACAGACGGTGACTATAGTTGATAATACTACATTATGTATGTGAAAAGTATGAAATCTGCTAAGAGTGTAACTCTTAAATGTTCTGACTACACCAAAAAAATAACTACATGAGGTTTAGAATTCGAAAACTGTAGTAATCAATTCACAATATATACTATATATATATATATATATACACAATATATATCAAAATGGCATATTGTACACTTAAAGGTATAAAAGTATATTTATTTGTCAAAATAAATAAGCAAAAATTAAATTTTACAAGTTTACATAGTTATTAAACTTTAAGCGAACTCTTTTTTCACTCATATGGTGATAATTTTGAGGTGAACTTGCTGGCTCATTTGCAAATGGTCCATTTCTTTCCCAAATTATAGAACATTACAACTGACACGATGCTACAATTTAATTCAGAATTCTTAATTTATAGATGAAGAAATCAGAGTTGACCGATTTTGAGTGACTTGTCCAAGGCCAAAGATTATGGTAAAATTGGGACCAGAACCTAGCTCATGAGCCTCAGAAATAAATGTACATGTTCGAAGAGGAAAAGTAATTGGGATAGGGGAAAGGAGGAAAGAAGGAAGGGAAAAGGAAAAAGACATAAATTTGTATATATGTATACATAAGATAGCTAAAATGACTATACTACTAAATGATTAGTTATTGAAAAAGAACAGTTAATACTCATATGATTAGATCAATTTTACATGTCTATGTCTGTTAATCTAAACAACCCTTTTGAAGGTAACGATATGCAATATTACAACCATTGTCAAATTTTCCTATCATATTGTTTTGTAAACCTATAAAGTTATTGTGTTGGATTTGTTGTTGTTGCTTGTTTGTCTCTTTTGCTTTTTGTATTTCTTTTCTGTGTCTTTTTTCTCTTAAATAAAAAAGAAAGAAAGAAATGTACAATGTGGCTACATAGATATTTAAAGAATAAAAATTGAATACCATCTACCTTTAATATCTGGGTAATATTTAAGTAATTGAAATGGGAATTATGGAAAAATTTATGTAATTTCTCTTCATGAAAAATTGTCAAAAACATATGCACTTACTTAATGCCAGAAGTACTACATGAATTTATTCTCAGAAGTTTTTGAACAGAAGTTTTGTGACAAACCAACATTATTATTACCTCTTTTTCCTTTCTGACTCCACGGCTTCTTTCAGAAGTGGCCGTTGTTTGTTTATTTATTTATTTTGTCATAGGGGGTTGAACCTAAGGCTTTGCACTGAGCTATATCTCCATCCTTCTAAAATTTTCTTTTTAAAATTGAGATAGGGAATCAGGTATGGTGGTGCATGCTTGTAATCCCAGTACTTGGGAGGCTGAGGCAGAAGGATCATTGTGAGTTTGAGTCCAGCCTGGGCTATAAAGTGAGCTCAAGTCCAGCCTGAACCACATGGCAAGACCCTGTCTCAAAAATACAAAAAACAAACAAAGAAACATACAACCCCCAAAACAAAATTGAGATAGGGTCTATCTGAATCAATACATTGTCCAGGCTGTGTTTGAACTGTTGATACTCCTGCCTCAACCTCCCAGAGTCCTGGGACTACAGGTGTACGCCACCATACCTGACTGTCATAAGTGTACTTGAGCTCATCTCACCCTCTTTTTCGCAGTGGAGTTTGGTAATAGAATCTGGAAGATGTGCTGGCCTTGTCTTAAGTACATGAAACAAGAGTTTAAATTTAACTACGTGACTAGGTCGCACAAGTCACAGAGTAATGTCTGTCTTTTAGATTTCCATGATGTTTTGTTTTTGTTGTCTATTTATTTTCAGCTGAAGGTTACAAAACACATTCCACATATTTCTTCCAAACAACAGGATGTCAGGAGGCAATGATTGTTTTCTCTCTCTATATAAAAGAAAATCAAACTCTAAAATGATGTGCACTGTAGATTAATTATATCAATGGCTTCTATCTTTCCCTCTCTTTTGATTTATACCATTTGTCTTCACTTTGAGTGCCATCTCTCTAATGCTGGTCCCAGCCAAGTAACTTGCTTTGATCACTGAAATGTTAGCAGGCATGATGACAAAATTGAATCGGAAAAATGTTTACCCCCTTTGCTTGTACTATAGCCTTTTTCTATCACCATGGGAAGGATATGACTGGATTAGCTTGTTGGAGACTGTGATATGTAGAGTTCAGTCACATCATCCCAGAAAATTATTGAAGCTACTGTGTATCACCCAAAAGCCAGCTGACTCCCAAATGTGTAGTGAGACTTCACTAGTTCACCTGAACCTGCAGGCTTGTAAGCTACATAAATACTTTTTGTTGTGTGTCATTGATATTTTGTGGTTTTTTGCTGTGTGGTATTATTGTAGGAACAGGTAACCAAATAGTGGTAACAATTCCAAGAAAGACCCAGAACTGAGCCAAAATCTTCTGTTACTAAGTCTAGTATTTATGTCATCTGACCCAGTCTCACCTTTTATCATTTGCATGTGACGTTACACGCTGCTTGGAATTCCTATTTTCATTTGGTCCCTGGTTAAACACTACTCTTCCTTTAAAACCCAGTCAGGTACCATCATCTTTTCTGATCCTCTCAAGAAAGTTAACCATTCTCCCTTTTAAGTGTTTTTATTACTTTAGCAGTCAAATGTAGCGTAATTGTAGTTTATGTGTATTTCTCAAGGAAATATGCATCTCAGAAATCTATTGCAATGCCTTGCTATTATTATTTTTGGATTCTACTAATTGACAGCAAGAAGCTACAGAAAAAGAAACAAGTGATTTGATGAAATCTTTTTTTTTTTGTACCTGGAGTCGAACTCACAACCTTGCAGTTGCCAGGCAGGCACCGTGTCACTGAGCTATATCCTCAGCCTTTGATAAAACATTTTGAGCGTATTTCTGATTCAGTCATACCTTCCAACTTAGTTATGATCCCTCACAAAATAGATTCAAGAATAAAGTATTTATTAATTCTGCATATCTGTATATACAACCTGTGATTCTTATGAAATAAGAATACAGACAATGTCTCTACTTTTATGGAGAAAAGCAATTAACAAAAGGCAAATCATATACATAATACTTGGCTATGTATATATACCAATTCCCCAAGACGATTGATAAATGAATGTACTGCAAATATGTACTAATAAAGAAATGGCAAACCAGGCACCTACAGTTAGAAAGGAAAGGAAAAGAAGGTGTGATGTGATAGCATGTCAGATGGGGAAGGCACCTTTTCTAGGGTAGCGGGAGCCATTGATAATCTTGTGGATATGCAAGAGGGAACAGATTTCTTTTCCTAGTTTTAAGGCACTACTTTATCTTAACTTGGTTATATATTTTCTGAGGAAAAAGTCCATTCATTATTCTTTGTATTATCCATGACTATAACACACAGAGAGTTTGTTGGTTGATTTATTAATCTGATAATGAAGAGTGCCAAAAGTTCACTTTGTATGTGTGGTGTCTTCCTTTCAGATTTTAAAATTTATGCTGCTTGCCTGAAGGGTTACTATAAGTCCATAAATTCTACAAATAGATTTCAAATTCCTGATAATACTTCCGGGCTCCTTCTGAGACTTCCCGTTTAAAAATGGTCACAAGCTGTATTTTGAAGATGTATGTTGAGGCATAAATCTTGAACGCCATGATTGTTGACTGCAACTCCTCTTTGGGAATTCAAGGATATATCTGCTTTTGTCCTATTGAGGTACAAGACACAAGAAGTAGAATGGGTCCTCAAATCTCACATTTGATATAATCTGTCATTCGTCTTGTCACTACAACTCTGAAATTAGAGGAATGTGGAGACTTTAGATTTACCAAATAATTGCATTGATAATGATTAATGATTATGCTAACGGATTTATCTATACATTATCTCACAGTTGCCTAATGATAATGCTATGCATAGTTCTTACTTTCATTTCCATTTGTAAGGAAACCCAGATCTAGAGTTTAAATTATTTGCTTAGGATCACAGTTCCCAGTTATGTAGCAGGGACAAAATGCAAATTAAGATTTCTGGTTTAAAACAGGATTTAGAGATATTCTTTTTCTTTTTTTCCCCCCAGGCAAATGTTTATCAAGTGCCATGAGGAAGTTCTCATAAAGTGCTTTCCGTGATATCCCACAAACCTCAAAAAAAACAGATGGATAAAAGAAAATAAAAGAAGGAAGCTCAGGTTTTATGTACTTGGTATAGTAGTTTGTGTATTTATTTATGTATTTTTGTTTTAAATTAATTAATTAATTATTTTTTTTTTGTACTGGGGATCAAACTCATGACCTTGTGCTTGCCTGGCAGACACTTGTGCCACTGAGCTAAACTTCCAGCCAAGTTTGTCTATTTAAAAGAGCAGTTTTTGCATTAAATTTCCAGCAGAGTTGGTGGTTCCCAACTTCCTCCTCCCACCAAAGTAGTGTTCCTTAGTAATGGGTTGACCAAGGATCCCAGGCAATACACCCTGTATAATGCCCGGCAGATGTAGTTTTCATGCTGTTTTTGAAGTTCTCTGGACAAAGAACACCTTGGGTGGGCAGCCTATTTAGCTTTTTCACAGGTTCCTTTAGGGGAGACTAGCTGAGTAAACTTGTGTTTTACAAGGCTTGATTTTCTATT
Organism: Dasyprocta punctata; assembly: GCA_004363535.1. Taxonomy (NCBI): domain Eukaryota; kingdom Metazoa; phylum Chordata; class Mammalia; order Rodentia; family Dasyproctidae; genus Dasyprocta; species Dasyprocta punctata. Next base: position 8,939 of record RJWM01020636.1, on the reverse strand, counting down.
ATCATTTAGTTTTTATATATTCAAACTTTCCTCTAATGCACATAACTGCTGAAATAAAAAGGCTGTAGAGCAGCCACGAATTATGGCTTTTAGGGAAATGAACCTTGTTAATGTTGCAAGACAGCTTCCAATACAATCCTCTGTTTTCACATCCTTGTTGGCAGGATGGGGCGGGGGAGAACAATTTTCTTTTCAGCTAAAATTTTTCACGATTTGACTCAGCCCAAGGTGATTTTCGAAACTGAAAGAGTTGCATAAATACTCCTTTTATTATTCTATTTGGAAAATGCTGTTCAGTTTTACTTCAAGTATTACTAATGGATAAGAAATTCAAGTACAAATAGCTATTAAAACTTGTCTCTTGTCTTAGAAATGATTTCCAAGTAGGATTTTAAGAGATTACAATTTTCAAAGGCTAGTTAGCTATGACTACATTAAAACATTTAGTGCAAAAATGGTTAAATATTATCACAGTTTCATTGTAATATCTGGTTAACACACAACTTTTCAGAGAGGAAATAAATATTTAGGTTAATTTTGCTACATTTAAATTTGTGATTCACTTTAAAGTGACAAAATACATTTAAAAGTAATTTCCATGCTTTTGGAGCTATATTAATTGAGCTTTAATTTTATTTTAGGTTAGGTCTGTTCTAAATGTGTCTCATGTCAACGGCACATTGTTGAGACTTTCCAAAATATTGCTTTTTTAGTGGAACCAATTTTTGGCAATCAAAATTTCCAATAATTACCAAAAAAACCAAAACCGATTTTTCCTGTGTCTAAGGATCTTTATTTACAACTTGGGGTGCATATTTAAATATATTTTTAGTCTATTGGTTTGTGTCTAATATGTTTTATGTTTCCACCTATTAATATAGTTTATATTCTAGAAACATAGTCTCCCTTCTGTCTATTTTTATCTTACGTGTATGATCTTAGATGATTTATTGATATTTACCTGCTAAAACTCTGTTAGTATATTGTCACTAACTTGAGAAAATGCATGATATTATAAAATGTGACACAAATGAAAATTGCATTATCACTTAAACTAATGATATAATTTGGTTGTTTGAAATGATACTGCCATACTATTGAGAGATGTCTTGTGAAGTCAGTCATTCTGTCTGAACTTTTCCATTTGGTGGCGATCTCGGTATTCCACTCTGAAGTGAATTACATCTGCACTAGATGAATGTTTCACATTGAATAACCTCTTGGTCTCATTTGAAACCTTGTACCTATTGTTCCATTCATACAGTATTTTATGATCTTATCTGATTTTGTCATCCTAATTACTCATTGAATATTATCTCTGTAGTCTTTGAATTCTAAATATTATCTTCAGAGACTGAGTCTTATGCCTTTGTTCCTGTGACTACGAATGAGGCATTTTATAGAAAATGGTTTGGCACCGGGGATTGAACTCACAACTTCATACCTGTCAGGCAGGCACGTAAGCCGCTGAGCCAAACTCCCGGCCCTGGTTTTTTGAGGCAGGGTCGCACTGTGTAGCTCAGGCCGGCCTTGTGCTTGCGTTGTAGCCCAAGCCGGCCTTGAACTCACAACGCTCCATCTACCTCAGCCTCTCGAGTGCTGGGATTAAAGTGGTTTGGTGTTTTATCATTGCAAATTCTACTCTGGTATACACACACACACACACACATAAAACATATGTATGTTATATATTACATATACTTCATGTTTCTCATATATATGCATTAATTACATATATGATATACATATACTGTATACAATATATTATGATACATATATTTATATTTATTGCATTCATGTACATAGAATGAGAAATTTATATACATACTTCTTATTAATGTCTTAGATACATTGTTTCACACATTCTTTTCTTTTTTTTCTTTTAAACTGAAAAAATTAAATTTCAAAACAGGATAATAGGAGGGTAACAATGGTTAATACACTGTGTATTGTATCTTTAAATTAGTCACTTAAGAGTACAGCATATATGCATTTAATTGTCCAAACAATATTAGCACAAACTTTTTCAATGAATTAAGAGAAATTAGTAGCATAACTATCATATATATATGTATATATATGTGCATTTTTTTTTTGCTTTTCTCCTTCTTCTCTTCTCTTTCCCCCATCCCAGATTCTCTTTCCCTTTGAATAGTTTCTTCTCATTTTACAATACTTATTGTACATTTTGGATCTTACTTATTCTTTCAGCTTCGTACACTAAGGAAACAATATGATGTTTGCACGTGTGCATCTGGTTTATTTCACTTATGAGTATGGTCTCAAATTGTACCCATTTATCCTTCTTTACTGCTGAGCAGTAGTCCATTGTATAAAAATACCACATCCTTTCCATTTGGGCTGTTTCCAAAATCTAGCTATTATAAATTGTGTTGCTGTAAACATGGGTGCACATGTATTGCTGTGGTACAACATTTTTAATTCCTTTCAGAAGATACCCAAAAGGGGAATAGCTGGGTTGAATAGGACTTCCAATTCTAGTTTTTTGAAGAATTTACACACTGATTTCCACAGTGATTGGTCCAGTCTACACTCCCACTAACAGTGGACAAGGGTTCCTTTTTCCCCACAATGCCTTCGGCATTTGTTATTGGTTGATTTCATGATTATAGCCATTTTTTCTGAGGTTACATGGAATCTCAGTGTTGTTTTAATTTGCATCTCACAAATGATCTGTGATGTTGAACGTTTTTTCATATAATTATTTACTGTTTGTATTTCATCACCTGAGAAGTGTGTATTCATCTTAGATGCCCATTTTTGGATTGGGTCTCTAAATTTGGGAGATTTGATTTTTTTGAGTTCTTTATATGTTCTCAGTAGTAATCCTTTGTCTGAGGAACAGCTGGAGAACACTTTTTTCCCCATTGTGGTTTGCATCTCACTGTATTGGTGGTTTGTCTTGCTGTGCAAAAGCTTTTTAATAAGATGAGATCCCAGTTGTTGATTCTTTGTGATAGTTCCTGTGCAATTGGGGTTTTGTTCATAAAGTCTTTGCCTACACCAGTGTCTTCAAGAGCTTTACCTCCTGTATCTTCCAGCAGATTTAATGTTTCTGTTGTAATATTTAAATCTTTGACCCATTTCAATTTATTTGAGTGCACGGTGAAAGATATGGGCCCGATTTTAATCTCTGGCATGTGCAGAGCCAGCTTTTCCAGCACCATTTATTAAGGAGGCTATCTTTCTTTCAGTGAATGTGTTTGGAACTTTTGTTACAGATAAGGTAGCTTAGCATGTCTGGAGTTGTTTCTGTATCTTGTAATATGTTCCACTGACCTACAGGTCTTTTTTTTGTTGTTGTTGTTTTGTTTTGCCAATACTGTGCAGTTTTTATCACAGTACTTTTGTAAGACAATTTCAAGTCAGGGATTGTAGTACCCCTGCATTGCCTTTTCTGCCCAGAATTGCCTTTGCTATTCAAGATATCTTCTGGTTCCAAGTTAATTTTAGGATTGTTTTCCTAATTCTGTGAGATGTGCTTTTGGAATTTTGATCAGAATTGCATGAACTCTGTATTACAGTTTTGGAAATATGTACATTTTCTATATATTGGTTCTTCTTACCCAAGAGCAAGAGATATCTTTTCATTTTCTGATACCCTTTTCAATCTCCTTTTTCAGAATGCTGTAGTTTTCAATGTAGAGGTCTTTTATATCCTTCATTAGAAGGATTTCGAGGTATTTCATTTTTTGGATGCCATTGTGAAAGATGTTTCCCTAATTTCTCTTTCAGTGAGGTTTTATCTGGGTACAGGAAGGCTATTGATTTTTTGAGTGTTGACTTTGCATACAACTATGCTGCTGAATTTGATTATTAAATCTAGCAGTTTTTAGTGGAGTTTTTGGGGTATTCTATGTAGAGTATCATGTCATCTGCAAATAATGATAATTTAACTTCTTCTTTTCCTATCATTATTTCTTTTATTTCTTTCTCTTGTCTAATTGCTTCAGTTAAAATTTCCAGTAACATGTTGAATAAGAGTAGAGACAGTGGACATTCTTGTCTTGTTCCTGATTTTAGAGTAAAGGCTTTTTGTTTTTGTGTATTTTGTATGATGTTGTCTGTTGGTTTTTCACAGATGCCTTTTATCAGGTTGAGATAAAGATCGTCTATTCCAATTTGCTATAAGGTTTTTATCATGAATGAGTTCTGGATTATCTCAAAAGCTTTTTCTTCAGCTACTGAGAAGATCATGATTTTTGTCCTTAGCTCTGTTAATATGGTGTATTACGTTTATTGATTTACATATGTTGAACCATCCCTGCATCCCTGGGATGAATCCCACTTGGTCATGGTGTATAATATTGATGATTTGCTGCATTCTATTTGTCAGTATCTTATTGAGGATTTTTGCATCTATGTTCATGAAGAAATTGACCTGTAATTATCTTTCTTAGTTGGGTTCTTTCCTGGTTTTGGTATCAGGGTAATACTGGCTTCCAGGAATGAATTTGGGAGTATTGCTTCCCTTTCAATTTCATTAAAGATTTTGAGAAGTAGTAGTGTCAACTTGTATCTAAATTTCTTGAAGGATTCAGCAGTGAATTTGCCAGGGCCTGGGCTTTTCTTTGTTGGTAGGTTTTTAATTATATCTTTGATTTCATTGATTGGTATTAGTTTATTTAGGATTTATGTATCTTCTTGATTCTGCTCTGGGAATTCATAGGTATCTAGGAATTCGTCCATTTCTTCTGCATTTTCCACTTGTAGAATAGAAGTTTTTAAAGTAGGTACAGATGATCTTCTGGATTTCTGCAGGTTTCATTGTGATTTCACCTTTTTCATTCCTAATTGTGTGGATCTGAGTTTTTTCTTGCCTTTTTTTGGTAAGTTTGGATAAGGGTTTGTCTATTTTATTTGATCTTTCAAAGAACAAACTGTGCAATTCATTGATTCTTTGTATTGTTTTCTTAGTCTCCAATGCATTAACTTCTGCTCTGATCTTCATAATTTTTTTCCTCATATAATCTTTTGGCTTAGCTTGGTCTTCTTTTTCTAGAAGTCTGAGGTTTTCCATTAAGTTGTTTATTTTTGCTAACTCTGCTTTCCTGATATGAATACTCAGTGCTATAAATTTCCCTCTTAGGACTGCCTTCACTGTGTTCCATAAATTCATGTATGTTGTATTGTCATTATCATTTAATTGCAGAAACTTTTTAATTTGTTCTTTAATTTCATCTGTGACTCATTGGTTGTTCAGAAGGGCACTATTTAATTTTCATATGCTTATGAAGTTCTTGAGGTTTCTTTTGCTATTAATTTCCAATTTCATTGTACTATGGTCTGATAATATGAATGTAATAACTTAAATTCCTTTGTATTTGCTAAAGCATGTTCTATGAACTAGTATGTGTTCTATTTTGGAGAATGTTCTGTGTGCAGCTGAGAAGAATGTGTATTCTGATTTTGTGTGGTGGAACACTCTGTAGACATTCACTAAGTCCATTTGCTCAAAAGTTTGCTTCAGTCCTAATATTTCATTTTTGACTTTTTGTCTAGTCGAGCTGTCTTTTTGTGACAGTGGGGTGTTGAGATCCCCCAATACAATTGTATTAGGGCTTATTTGATTTTTCATGCCTGTTAATATTTGTATTACATAGTTGGGTGCACTGGTATTTGTTGCACATATATTTATGATTGTTATTTCTTCCTCTTGGTTTGTTCCCTTTACAAGGATATAGTGACCTTCTTTATCTCGCTTAATCAGTCTCACTTGAAATTCACTTTGTGTGCAAAAGAATAGCTATCCCTGCTCTTTTCTGGGTTCCTGTTGCATGAAATATTATTTTCCATCCTTTGATTTTCAGTCTATGATTTTTTTTGAATTAAATGTGTTTCTTGTATGAAGCCTATTGTTGAATCTTGCTTCTTAATCCATTCTGCCAGCCTGTGTCTTTTGATTGGTGGATTGAAGCCATTAACATTGATGATTATAACTGACATGTATTGACTTATCCTTGTCATGTTATTTTCCTGTTGTTGACGTCCCACCTTTCCCTGCCCCCTCTGTTTGTTTGCTTTACCTGGTGGAGTCCTTCTGTTGTGTTTCATAGAAGTATAGTCCTTGTTATCTCTTTCTAGAATGTCCTTGAAAATATTTTGGAGTACTGGTTCAGTGGTCATAAATTTCCTCAGATGTTCTTTGTCATGAAAGTATCTTATTTCACCATCAATTTTTAAAGATAGTTTTACAAGGAACATCAATCTGGATTGAAGGTTGTTTTCCTTTATAATTTGAAATACTTCACTCCAAACCTTTCTTGACTTGAGGGTTTATGCTGAGAAGTCAGCTGTGATTCTGATAAGCTTTTCTTTATAGGTGATTTGTTTCTTTTCCCTACCAGCTTTTAAGATTCTATTCTTGTGTTGAATTTCTGGAATCTTGACTATGATATGCCTGGCTGTAGATTTTTTTGAACATGGCTAATTGGAGTCCTACATGCCTCATTTATTCTTTTTCCCTACCAGGGAAGTTTTCTACCATGATGTTTGGGAACTTTTATTTTTGTTGTATCATTTGTAGTATCTCCTGGTTTTTCACTGATGGCAATAGATCTTAAATTATTCTTTTTTGCCTCTTCTTGCAGCTGCTGGATTGATTTGTCATGGTCCCTTACTATTTTTAAGAAATCTTTGTTTTCATGATCACTAACTGGAAGCCTCTCTTCTGTATCTGAGCTCCTGTCCTCACATTAGCTTAATCTGCTTCAGATAGTTTCAATGGAATTTTTGTTCTCTGGATATCTGCTTGAATATGCCTTATGGATTCCATTTCTGTCCTCATTCATGGCTTCCATAATTTCCTTAAGATGCTCTATTTTTTTTTTGTCTGTGGACTCCATCTCTGCAGTTATCTGAGACATTATTACTGATTTTTTCTGTATCCTCATTCAATTGTTTTGTTGTTTCCACTTCAGAGAGGAGGTCAGGTGAGTGGCTTTCAGACTGTCTAACTCATTTCCCTCTGGGTTTGCCTTTGGTGAACTGGATATTTGGGGTTGCATCTTAAGTGTCTTCTCATTTTTTTTCTTAAGTTTAATTCCTGGGTCAATGCTTGCAAATTGCCTATGGTGGGTTGCTTTACTGCTGTTATCTAGAACCCTTAAGAAAGGACTACTTCTCCAAGGTATCTTCCAGGTGCATCTGTTTTTGGGGTTTTGAGCTTGTTGCAAGTTCTTACCTCTTCAGTTTGTTGGGGATAAGTAGTTGCTGCCTGTTTGTTCCTGGTTCTTTGTCACTGTGCCACAGTATTTATATGACACTTAGTCAGTCTCAGTCTTGGAATACCAAAAAGCGGAGCTGTTTAGAAGAATTATGTCACTTTTGGCTCAAGTGGTACCATTGACAATAATAGTAGCATCATTCACAGCCTAGGTAACCATTAATTTGCCACATTTAATTGAACTACATTTGTGTTTATATAACAAAATCTAAAACAGATCAGAAAATTATATGCAGTATACAAATCCTTAATATGTCAGTTTTACTCTCAGGGGTTAAAACTTAAAAGGGGTGTAGGAAAAAACAGAGAGGTAGATGAAAAAGAAGAGATTAGAAGTAAGGCTGGAGGACAAAGGGGGATCACACTAACTTTGGTGCAGAAGACTGGAGGAAAAAAGTGAAGGAAGAGATAAAAAGAACAGAACAACAACCACAAAAAGGCTATAAACCATGTTTACACCCATATAAAAACAAGATCAAACAGTGAAGGAGGAAAAAAACCCAAAAAACAAAACAAAACAAAACAAAAACCATCACCACCCTGACAAAAAACAAATGAGAGAGAGAAATAAAAGTTCACTGGTAGAGGCAAATGGGGAATTTCCTCCAAGATGGCCACCCAGATAACACCATGACAGGGAGGCTCCCTGAATATACCATCCGAATGCTGGAATATAAATTAATATAATAACAGAGAGAAGAAAAAAAGAGGGAGATGGGTCCTCTGGACCCAAGAAGAATCTAAAATGAGAACTGTAGCCCATGGAAAGAGTAAAAGAATGAAATAAACAAAGGCAAAGACCAGCAGCACCTCTGTCTGGAGCCGAATCCAATCAGCGCTGCGACCCGAGCTGAGAAGATATGATCCGGGTGCTGGCGATACGCGGTGGAATTGCTGGTGGAATTGCTAGGTGCGGCGGGACGGAGGAGGTGGTTGCGAGCAGGTGAGTGAGTGAACCCGGCGGCCCCCAGTCCCCCACCCCTGAGGGAGAGTGAGGGACAGGCATCCATCTTGAAACTGGAACTGCACCTAATTAGGCACAGTTCCTGGAAGGTTGTGGCTGAAATGGCACGAGTGCCCTGGGGGTGATAGGGGAAGTTTGGCAGATGGCCCGGTACGTGTTACCAGGCAGCGGCCCCGTCCTCTCGCACACTGCAGCAGACATCCATGGAGCAGAAACAGGCTTGGGAGAGGCAGTGGACCAACACGGCCTCACTGGTGAGCCCACAAAATGCCAAGACGGAAAGGCAGAGGGCGCTCTCCGGACTCCAATACAAGCAGATCCAATTCCGGGGATGCTAACACTGAAACGGTCAGGAGTTCTAAAATTAAACTCTCAGAGGAGTTGACAACAGAAGTGGGGAGACAACTCCATGAAACTATGAAAGAAATTAAAGCGGCACTGTTAGCCCAACTGAGATTTGAAATGAAATACATAATTGGCGAATTGCTAAGCACCTCTAAAGGAAACACAGCAGGAAAGGTGGAGGATGAAAAAATCAAAGGAAATTGAGAATGAAACAAATAAAGACTTAGAACGCATTAATCAGATTCAGAGAGACTACCAGGACATCAAAGACTCCAATAAAAGTTGGCAGAACCACTTGAAGGAAACTAAGGATAGACTTTCATATCTGGAAGAAAGAATGAAAACTTGGGAAAAAGAAAGGAGAGACTTTCTCAAGATAATTAG
>RJWM01020635.1:0-36789 GCA_004363535.1 Dasyprocta punctata | reverse complement strand
TGAAGTGCTCCAGCAGCACCAAGTTGACCCCTGAGAAAGGGCCCCATTGAGAAGACAGTTCATCTGTTCTGCTGGACATCATGGTGAGAACAGGGTGGACCCTCCCAAAGGCCATTTTGCTACTCTCAGTATTTCTGGCAAGAAAGCAAAACAATCCAGCCCAGTAGGGTGAAGGCCAGTCAGCCTTCTTCCTGAAAACCCACAGGTAGTACCGGGAGCAGCCAGCCTACCTGGCAGCTGTTCCAGGGACTTGGCATCTGTAGGGAACTGATCCCAGGGCTGTAACCTTTCATTATTGTCCCAACTGGAGAAGATTACTGCTGCCACTCCTTGTTTGCAGAGCTCCCGGAGGCTGGGAGCTGCAAATAAACATCCTCTCACTTCAGAAGAGATGGAAAAAGGGAGCGGGCTGAGTCTGCAGCTGAGTCACCAAGTGTTTATTGAATAGCTACTATATGGTTGTAAATAGTCCTGAGCGTGGAGTTAGAAGAAAAGCTGAGGAAGGCGCTTGGACATGTAATAAATGTGCCAAGCCCCGAGCTCTGTGTGTTCAAGTCGTTGTGCAGCTCACTGCAGCTTTCTTGAGATGCACAATCATCCCTTTTTTTTTTTTTGTATTTTTTTTTCAATTTTAGACAAAAGGAAAACAAGAAATCAAAACATAACAATTTCGTTTGCGCACGCCTTTAATTCCAGCACTCGGGAGGCTGAGGTAGGAGGAGCGTTGTGAGTTTGAGGCCGGCTTGGGGTACAATGTGAGCGTAAGGCTAACCTGAGCTACATTGTGTGACCCTGCCTCAAAGAACTAGGGCTGGGAGTTTGGCTCAGTGGCTTAAGCGCCTGTCTGGCAGTCGCAAGGCTGTGAGTTCAATCCCCGGTGCCGCAAAAAAAATAAAAATAAAGTAACAATTTCACCCCAACCAACAAAACAGCAATCATCAACATATTGGATATTCCCGAAAATTATTTAAGGCAAAAAATACAGACATGAAACATTATCTAACTAATTGTTAACACAATTGTTTTCAAATGAACATTTCACATTAAAAATAAAATCTGAAGGTGACCCTGAAAAAATTACATTTTACTCAAAATTCTTTTTCTCTGTCATACCAAATTTTTTATATACATAGATTTTGTTTCAGATGACACGATACTCTACCCAGAGGATCCCAAGAACTCCACACCTGTCTTTTTGTGACAGCAATGTATTGAGGTCTCCCAATACAGTTGTATTAAGGCTCACTTGATTTTTCATGTAGATTAATAATTGTTTTATATAACTGGGTAGACTAGTATTTGTTGCATTATTCTCTCTTCCTCTTAGATTGTTCCCTTACCAATATACAATGACCTTCTTTGTCTCTCTTAATCATTATTGGCTTAAAATTAACTTTATCTGCAAATAGAATAGCTACCTCTGCTTTTCTCTGGATTCCTGTTGCATGGAGTATTGCTTTCCATCCTTTAACTTTCAGTCTATGAGTATCTTTTTGAATTAAATGTGCTTCTTCTATACAGCATATTGTTGGATCTTGCTTCTTGATCCATTCTGCCAGTCTATGTCTTTTGACTAATGAATTAAGACCAATAACATTGGTGATTAAAACTGATACGTATTGACTTATCTTTATCATGTTGTTTTCTTTTTTCCTGGTGGATTCCTTCTATTGGGGTTCGTGGAGCTGTAGTACTTATCATCCCTTTCTAAAATGTCCTTCAAAATATTTTGGAGTGCTGGTTTAGTGGTCATGAACTTCCTCAACTGTTCCTTATCATGGAAGTATTTTGTTTCTCCTATTTTGAAAGATTGTTTTGCGGGATCCATCAATCTGGGTTGAAAACTGTTTTCTTTTAGAACTTGGAGTACTTCACTCCAAGCTCTCCTTGACTTGAGAGTTTGTGCTGAGAAGTCCACTGTAATTCTGATGGGCTTTCCTTTATAGGTGATTTGTTTCTTTTCCCTAACAGTCTTTAAAATTTTATGCTTGTGTTGAATTTCTGGACTCTTGACTATGATATGCCTGGAAGTAGATTTTTTTATTATTATTATTGCTAATCGGAGTTCTATATGTCCCACTTATTTGTATGTCAAATTCTTTTTCTCTACCATGAAAATTTTCTGACACGATGTTTGCAGGGATGTTTTTAATGTAATTTGTAGTATCTCCTGCTTGTTCACTGACTCCAATCAATTTTAAGTTATTTTTCTTTGTCTCATCAAAGCAACTGCTGGATTAATATTTCATGATCCCTTGCTAGTTTTGAAGAATCTTTCTTTTCCTGGTCACTAACTGTGAGCCTGTCTTCAATATCTGGTATCCTGCCCTCACACTGGCTTAATCTGCTTTGAATACTTTCATTAGAGTTTCTATTCTCCTGGATATCTACTTAAATCTGTTTTATGGAATCCATATGCTTCCTATGTTGTCCTTCCATAATTTGCTTAAACTTGTTTATTTTTTTGTCTGTATCTGCCCTAACATCACTAAGCATGGTGTATATTTTGGTAATCTCTATGGTTATTTGAGAGATTATTTCTAATTTCATTTTTTCCAAAGCCTCATTCAACTGTTTTGTTACCACTTCTAAAAAACCTTGTAAGGGGCTTTCGGATTTTCCAGCCTCATTCTGGGTTTGCTTTTGATGAACTGGGTGTCTGGGGTTGTGACCTGTTTAAGTGTCTTCTTATTTCTTTTCTTTTTTAGTTTAATTCCTAAAGTGATACCTGTTAGTTGCCTGCAGTTGGTTACTTTAATGGTGGTATTAAGGACTTCCAGGTGATGAGCACTTCCCGGAGATATCTTCCAGGTGTAACTGGTTCCTGGGCTCCGAGTCTATTGGAGAATCCCACCGCCTTAGTTTGTCAGAGATGAGAAACCACTGCTCGCCTAGCCCAGTCCCTAGTTCCTTGGCACCACGCCCCAGCCCTGTCTGTGACCCCCAGTCAATCCCAGTCCTGGACCAGCAAGGCCAACAGCTACCCAGTTCAGTAGAGTCAGTTCTGGCTACAGTGGCACCCACAGCACCAAACACAGCCAACAAAACAGTAAACTGATCCAACCCCTGATTTACAACCCCCAACCATATAAACTGAATTTATATCCATACAACAGGATGCAAAACAATCATATACAATACTTAGGTTCACAGAATATCAATTCTGTCCCCAAGGGTGAGGACCCAAAATGAATTTAAGAAAAAGCAGAAAAGTAGGAAAAAAGAAAAGAGACTACAAGTAGGTTGGAGAACAAAGATGGGTCCACCAACTCAGGGAAACCACTGCAGAAGACTAAGGGAAAAGAAAACCAAAAGAGACCGAAAAGAGAACAGAACAAGACCAGGCCCAAAGGGAGGGCAGAAATCACAATCACACTAAAAAAAAAAAAAAGTCCACTTGTGGGGTTCTCTCTGGATTCACTGGTAGGCAGCCTGTGGAGACAGCAACCCAAATCGTGGCACTGTATCCCCGCAAGCCAGCAACTGTTTGTGGACAGAGTAGTAGACAACCTTAGCAGGCCTGGCCTGAGAGCAGCCTCCTCTGGCTTGCAGCCATCCAGGCAGTCTCCTCGGGTCTGCACCCAGCTAGGAACCACTGGGAGAAGCTGGGAACAGCTTTAGCCCCAGGCATATCTGGCCTGACTCGAATGGCTTCTGGCAAATCACTTTCTCCTGTGGGAGGACCAAGCCCACCGCACTCACCGCCAGCCAGCACAGTCCTCCGTGCCCACCGCTCTCCTCCACTGAGGAATGGTTCAGCAGAGATCCCAGCGTCGCCAGCCACCACCAACACCGCGGCCGGCTGTGCACCACTGGGCTCCTGCAGCTCCCCTCCACCAACTACCGCCTTCTTCTTAGTTGAATTTTTTCTTTTCACTCTCTCTGTGGGGTTCGATTCAGACTTCAGGCTCTTCCTGGGTCCAAAGAACCCATCTCCCTCCTTTCTGTCTTCCTCAAGATTGTGTGTTCCCATGTCTAGACGGTGTCTCTCAGAGAGGCTGTTTTCCCTACATCTTACTACTCTGCCATCTTCCTGGAAGTCCCCCGATCATCCCTTTTTATTTTTAATTTTTTTTTTTTTTTGTACCGGGGATCGAACTCATGACTTTGTGCTTGCCAGGCACGCACTTGTGCTGCTGAGCTAAATCCCTGACCCCGATCCTCACTTTTTATAGACAAGGATTTTGAAACTTAGTGGGATTCAGTCAGTTGCCCAGATTGTCACACCAACACTGGCTGTGAGCCGAATTCAAACCCAGGTTGAATTCAAACCCAGTTGCTTCTTTACCTGCCCCAGCTCCCCACTTAGCAAGATGACCCTGAGCCTCGACAGACTCATCTTTGGGAAAGCACGGGGGTCACCCTGACAACCTCACACCCGGAGAAAGTGAATGTGAAGCTTCACAACAGATAACACTTGCACAACTGCACAGACGTTTCATAAGGAGAGGAAGTGCGTGTCTAAAAGCAGCGGCTCCTCCCATCCCTGGAAAATGAGAAACAGCGGCTCCTCCCATCCCTGGAAAATGAGAAACAGCACAAGGAGACATCACGCAGTGACTCTTGACAGAGACACTGACATCTTAGATTTGTTCTCTTCACCTCTGGCGGGCCAGGGGCCTTAGGAGTCGGACTGAGGAAGGAAGCGGGAGTATATGGGAGGGGCGGCAACCAGAGAGGGAGAAAGAAAGGACCCAGGTCTCTGGCTCCAAGTGGAGCCTGGATATCCGACGGTGTCTCATCGGAGATTTCCAGGGGTGTGATGTTTCAGAGGGAGTGGGGCAGAGGCGAGCTCGAGTGAGCTCTTCGGGAGAAGGCAGTCAGCAGGGGCCGCAGCCCTGAGACTCCTGTGCTCCCCACTGAGCCCCGCCAGGCGAGGCTACCTGGAGATGCTCAACCCCCTGAAGACAATGCCTTCTTCTGCTGGAGCCCTTTCCTTCCTGGCCTTTCCTGAGAAGGCAGAGAGAACAATTGAGCCTGACCATTTATTTCTGGCTGCCTGGATGCTAACGCAAATTCCACATGTCCATCCGGTCATCATGGCAGGGCTGTCGTGAGGCAGGCCAAGCCCCAGCCGCCTGCACACATTCAGGCCTGACTGTGCTGAGTCCCAGAGTGGTAGCCCGTTGTCTTTCCCCCTGCATTTAGGACCCCAGCTTCGGTTTTCTTATCCTTCCCTCTTTGATAGCAATAAAAGTGCTAAACCTCAATCCAAAACTGATACTGTACATATCAAGAACCTACCCTGAACACTGGGGAAGTAGCCTGTGTAAATGCAGAGGAAAAATCCCAGCTCCATAACTGACTTGGAAAGAGATGTTGGAGTCCGGGGCCTGCTACACTCCTCCTGCAGAAGTGGCAGCATAGGCGCCATGCCCACAAAGTCATGAGACATTTCATCAGTAATCATGTTTGCGCTGATCATCTGTTCTCATCTAGATCACTGCCAGATTCAGACTCACTCCCTGAAGCATTACCAGATTCCAAGCAGTGGCCATCTCCATGAGTCAGCTCCTTTGCTGGTTGTGTTGTCTCAGCCACAATAAAAGGCCATCCAGGCTGAACGTGGTGGGGTGTACCTGTAGTCCCAGCACACTGGGAGGCTGAGGCAGGAAGATACCAATCTCTAGTACAGCCTGGGCAAATTAGAGCCTGCCTCAAAACAGAGGAAAAAAAGAAAAGGTCATGTACTGAAATGACTCAGGTTTCATTCGATATTATCCTAACCCCCCTATAAAGTCCAGATGGTCTCTCAGATGTACCTTTTTTTTTTCTTTTTGAGACAGGGTCTTGCTATGCAGTTCAGCCTGGCCTTGGGCTCACTTTGTAGCCCAGGCTAGTCTTGAGTTTACAACAAATCTCTTGCCTCAGCCTCCCGAGTGCTGGGATTACAGCAGTGGACCACCACGCCCGACTCTCTCAAATGTACTCTCTTATTATTTATTTACTTATTTATTTTTGCAGCACCAGGGATCAAACTCACAACCTCGCACCTGCCAGGCAGGCGCTTAAGCCACGGAGCCAAACTCCCGGCCCTAGCTTTTTTGAGGCAGGGTCACACGATGTAGCTCAGGCTGGCCTTGTGCTCGCGTTGTAGCCCAAGCTGGCCTCGAACTCACAACGCTCCACCTACCTCAGCCTCCCGAGTGCTGGGATTAAAGGCGTGTGCCACCATGCCTGGCCTTTCTCAAATGTACTCTTAAAGTAGTTCTTCAGCTGTCGTGAGGTAGCTGCCCAGGAGGACTACCTGATTTTCTAGGTCCCCCTCGCCCAACACTGCCACCATGGCCTCCTGTGGGCCTCATGCCAGGGGCTGGCACCTTGTCCTCTACTGGAGTGCGTGAGAGCAGAGAGGCTTGTCCCTCATGTGTTTATGTTTCAGTGAAGTCGCTGTTTTCCTGTGTCTCCATGCTTCTCGTCCTCTAATGGAATACCTGAGGCAAGCTACTTGGCTCATGGGTCTCAATAGACTTTTTATTGGCAGAGTCCCAAGGTGGTACAGAGACAGGAGCATGTGTACATATGTGTGTGTGCATGCATGTATGTGTGCATGTGTGTGTGTGTATGTGCATGTGTGTGTTCTGCTCATCTCTGTCCCTCTCTTATAAACCCACCAGTCTTCAGTCATGGGGCTTCTCCCTGGTGACCCTAATTCTAATAACTTTCTAAAAGATCTGCTTTAAACACCATTGCTGGGTTATGTTTCCACCCTCTTAATAGCTCACAACAGGAATTAAACTGCAACACACAAACCCTGGCGGAACACATGCCATTCCCAAACCATGGGACAGTGTACTCCTCCCTTTCTCCTTGGGACCACAGGGATTCTGTTGTTGGGTGCCTCACCCTACAACTCTGAGGCTTGACTTGGATCCAGTTGGTCACACCAAACTGTTCCCTTTAGAGACTCGGGAAGTAGACCCAGGCAAGTCTGCCCTGTCCCACTCGCTGGGAACAGTTCCTGCTGGGGCTTAGCATGGCTAACCAGGGAAACCCCAGTGGGACCCGCACCCCCCTGGAGACGGCGGGGGCGGGGGGGAGGCCTGCAGGCTGGAGGGCAAGATCCCCCTGGGGCCCGAGGATTAGATTCCCCGAGGAGGAGGACCTCACAAATGGAAAGGACTGTTCAAGCTGTGACAAAACCAGGTCGATTGTGTCAGTCACTGGAGGAAACTTGGTTTAAATAAAGCTTAGAAAACCAGGTATCTCTCAGCATTGCCCAATGGGAAAGGTAAACATTTAGCCCCAGCCCTGGAAAGATGCCTGGTAATTCTATTCTTTGCTATCACTTTTCCTTTTATCCATTCATCCTGCAAGCGTTTGCCGAAGGTTAGAGGTGACCCCCCAGGCATTCCCTCGGGGAGTCCTGGGGGACAGGAGCCAGGGGAGCAGAGGTCAGGGGAGCCATCACAACAAAGCAGTTTTTCAGCTTGGGCACGCCTGCTGTGTTTCGGGGTTGCCTTCACCTCTGACTGACCTGGTGATTTCTACACCTGGGCTTCCCTGTAAGACAGAGAGGACTCCCCAAAGCGGGGACTCTTCCGGCCAGCAGCACTCAGTTTAGGGGAAGCAGCAAGAACTGGGGGGAGGGGGATGTCTCCTTCTCTCTCTGAGCCTGCTTCCTCCAAAGAGCACCAAAGCCTAATGAGCTGAGGAGAGTGGGTTTAAGTAGCAAACTCTCTGAGTTCAAATCTTGGTTCCACCACTTGTCAGTTGTGTGTCCTGTGCGTTTGATTTCCCTTATCTTAAAATGGGGAAAATATGAATATGTCTCAGAGAAAGTGATTGTACAGACTGGGATATAAAGCACATCGAATCACTTCAGCTAAGTAATAGCTGTCCAGGAGAGGCTGTTTCAGGGAGTTTGTGTTCTAAAGGTTGCTGTCAGGATTAGCAAGATAACAGGTGTAAAGTACTATATCTCGGGAAGGGCAGGGCATGAGATAGTAGTGTACAAATAACCGATAGCTAAATTGAGTAAACAACAGATCAAGGAGATGACCCAGTGAAGGGATTAGAAGAAAAGTTGGGACAGAAAGGCTCTACTCAGCTGGGTGTGGTGGCGCACGCCTTTAATCCCAGCACTCAGGAGGCTGAGGTAGGTGTAGCGTTGTGAGTTCGAGGCCGGTTTGGGCTACAATGCGAGCGCAAGACCGGCCTGAGCTACATAGTGCGACCCTGTCTCAAAAAACTAGGGCTGGGAGTTTGGCTCAGTGACTTAAGCGCCTGCCTGGCAGGTGTGAGATTGTGAGTTCGATCCCCAGAGCCACAAGAAAAAAAGAAAGAAAGAAAAGAAAGGCCCTCCTAGAGTCTGGATCCCGCCCTTCCTGCACTCCAGGCTATGAGGTAAGTAGGGTTCTCTGACCTCTGAGGTCCTGCACAATCAAACCTCTTGTTGGCTTGTAAATAAAACCCTGGCACCAGGCTTCTTCCCCTGCCCAGGACGACAGCCAGGCGCTGCCTGAGGTTCCGTTCTGCAAGAGGTGATGCGAGGAAAGGAGCCTCCAGCCCAGCCAGCCTGGGGTCAAGCAGAGACTACGAGGGAAGAACGCAAGACTTTCCCAGCACTGGTCCCGCCGGGGTCATTAGAAAACGGGCGGGGTGGGAATCCACAGACAGCAGGGCCTGCCCCAGGCCCCTCCCAAAGGCTGACCTCTCAGGAGGGAAAATCCCTCGGCCAGATGGTGACCATCAGTTCCTGAAGGCGGTGGGCCAATGGGCCGAGTGGGGGAGGCAGAGGAGGAGGAGAAAGAGCTTTTCCTCAGGTAGTGGGATGGAGGTAGGATCATCGAACCTTGTAAATAAAACTTTTGAGGGCAACCAGTTAAATCTAAATTTCAAAGAAACATGCTATCTGGGGGATACACTAACATAGGCATTGGTTGCCTATCTGAAATGCACAGGAAACTGACTAACCTTTATCTTATCAAGATGGGGCCAGGAAAATTAAAAATAATAATAATAAAAAAAGATGGGGCCGGGGACCTGGTAGGCCTTGTGCCAGGGAAGCTTAGGACAAATCCCGGTGGGACAGGCTTGCTGGCGGGGTGCTAGGGACAGGACAGAGGGCACACTTTGTGGCCCTGTGGCTCCGGGAGCAGAAAGGATTGCAGGGAAGTGGCCCCCGAATGACTAGTCCCCAAGCAAGAAAGCAGGAGGGGCCCTGGAGCCAGGAGGCTTTTGGAGCCCAGTTCAGCCCTGCCCCCACCCCATGTAGGAACTGTGGGCCCCCCCGGAGCTCAGTGGGTCCCTGTTCCTCCCCCAGGGTGAACCCTGGACAATCAGGCAGAGGAGACTGCTCCTGGGGGCACCTCCCTGTGTGGCTGGGAGGGAGTGCTGGGGGGCACCCTGAAAGGTGGCTGAAAGGCAGCCCCACAAGGGGACTTGAGGCTTCTCTGCTGTTTACCACAGCGGTGAATCCCATCACTTCCCAGAACCCCAGGCTCTGCTCGGTGGCCCTACCTGTAGGTCCTGCCTATCCATCAGTACTCTAATGAAAGAAATTACAATAATGCTGAAAAAATATTGAATTCATCCTCTTGTCTACTTCACTTGCCCAGGTTTTTCTTTTTGTTTGTTTTGCTTACTTGTTTTATGTTTTTTGGGACAGAATCTCTCTCATGATGTAGTCCAGGCTGATCTTGAATTCACAGCAATTCTCCTGCCTCTGCCTCCCACGTGCTGGAACTACAGGTGTGTGCCACTCCATCTGGCTTCATATCTTTGCAGTAGCCTTATGCAGTAAATGTTGTCATCACTCCCATTTTGTAGACGAGGGAACTGAGGCTCAGGTGAACTAAATTATCAAAGGCATCTACTGGGCAGTCGGTGGAGACTCAACCCCAGGTCGTGTGACTCTGAAGCCTCTGTTCCTGGTGCCTGTACTCCTCTGTCTGCCTCCGCCTCGTAGGCCTGATTCCCCTGCACCTGATGTGTCTGCCCTATGGTCAGGAGTCTTGGAGGAAGGACCTGGACGGGGTTTTCTCTTCCTAAATCATTAGTCTCTAGTACAGAGAAAATAACGGTGTTTGTTGAAAGATTAAACCTGGTTGAAAAGAAATCTTGTTCTAAAACATAACCGGGCTCCTTTCCCTGTGTCCTGCTCCCTGCTCCCTCTCCCTGTCCTCGAAAGCCCAGCAGCAGCCAGCGCTCAGAGCGACCCGAAGGGCTCGCCCTGTATGTATTCGCAGCCTAAGGGACTGGCTTGTGGCTCGTGTATCTTTCGGTCTCCTCCAGCGGAAGCCCCACTCTGGCCAGCATGGGCCCTGGGACATCCTCCTTACTCAGGAGGTCCTGCCTTTGTCCCCTATGCAGATAAACAAGCAGCCCCAGGACACTAGGACATGTGCGATGGGAGGTGAGGTAGACTCGGTTAGATGGCAGGGCAGAGCCCTGGGGTCCGTGGATAGTGCAAGGCCCAGAGCGGAGAGCCATGCCTTCGTGTCTGCGTCCTTGTCTCTTCCCGGCCAAGGCGGGGGCCTAAGGTGGCCTCGCACCCAGCACCCAGCACTATCACAAGTGTCTCTGCACAGCCATCCCCTGACGCTTTGAGACACTGCAGCTTACACAGCGCACACGCGCGCACACGCACGAACACCCTCTGCGCCCAGACTCCGCACCCTCCGCGCGCTTCCACCCCTTCCGCTCCCCGCCGCGCACGCGGCCAGATCAGAGCCACAGGAAACCGAGCCGGCCAGTGTGCAAACCAAGAGCCAAGACGAGGAAGTTTATCTTCCGAGAGTTGTCCAGACCTGGGGAGTGTTTTTAATCCCCTGACGCCTGCCAGGATGCTTACTTTAAACAGGGAGCCCGGGGGAGAGGACCCTTCGGGGATAGAAAGCCGCAGGTGGAGACCAGGTGGAACCCAGCGCTGTGGGCCCCACCCACCCTGTCCCTGTCACATCTTCCCTGGAGGACTCTGCCTGAGGAAAAAACTGGCCACGACCGCTGAGGAAGTGCAACGTGACCCCAGGCTCTGACAGGCTCCTTGATCCTTCTCCGTGCCTCAGTTTCCCCACCCATGCAGTGGGAGAAATTATACCTCTTCAATGGGATTGTAAGGCACATGCCTGCACGTAGTAGCCATTCAATCATGTGCGTCACATTCTGGGTCAAAAGCCCACCAGAAAAGGGCCCTGCGGCCCCCCCAGAGCTGGAGCTGCGTGAAGTGTGTGTACATGCACGTGTGCCTGTGTGTGTAGCCACATGCACACACCCAACGCGGTCATCTAAGAGGCAGATGAAAGTAAGGCGCTGAGGGCCCAAATGGGGCTCCCTTTGTGACTATGGGGGCTACTGGTAGCCCTGCACCCACTGAGAGAACTGGCTCAGGAGAACTGGGCCCAGACCAAGTGGGGTGTAAGGGGCTTAGAGCCGCCTCCTCCAGGGTGAGGGACGGGGTGGGGGTGGTGCTGGGGGTAGCCCGGAGGGAGCGAATTCACTCTCAGAGGAGGAAGCTCTTCGGAAATACTCAGTGCTCCCCAACCTAGGCCTCCAGGGTGCTGGGCGGGGCCTGGGGCACACACTGCCTGCTCCTGCTCCTGTGGTGGCTGACCAGGTGACAGCCAGCCAGGTGACAGCCAGCCAGGTGACCTTGCTGGGAGCTGTGCGCTGGCAGCACCTGCTCTTCCCTGGGGCCGCAGGGAGGGCAGGCAGGACGCGGGGAGGCGGCCTGGGCTGTGGACACGCTGTGCCCCGTCTGGCACCCGCTGCCAGGTTTACTATTAGGAGACAGGGATGGGCAGGGGTGGGGGCGCCTCTCATGCCTTCCACCCTGCTGGGCGAAGCCAGGCCTTCCCTCTTGCCAAGAGCCAAGATGTCCTGGTTCTGCTGCCGTGTTATTCACCGATTGTCGCCTTTGGTCACTGGGGACCAGGGTGGACATGCAGATGGGAGAGGGAGACAGGGTTTGACCTCAGAGTCCCAAGCCTGGGGGGAGGGAAAAGCCCAGTCCCCAACACCCCCGCAGGCCGTGTGGGAACCAAAGGAAAACAGCCCGACTGGCCATCTGCACACTCCCTGCAGAACTGGCTGCCTGAGGTTGCCACAGCAACCGCAACACCACCCCCCAGCTGTGTGGTCACTAGTTGGGGGTGGACTTATTCTTAGTCACAAATGGAAAAGGGAGAAGGGTGGGAAGGAGGGGGAGCAGCTCTTTTCCCTCTCCCCCTTAGCTTAGCTGGGGTGGCCAGAGACATGGGGGCATCATGGGGAGAGGTTTGGGGGTTTCCTGCCCTAAGCAACCGCCCACATGCCTTCTAGGGCTCACACCTTTGGGAGTGTGAGGAAGCACGCCAAGGCCACCAGGTGTCCCTTTCTGCAGGTCCAAATTCTTGCAAAATCTGGGCCTGCCTGGATCATGAGGTCTGAGAGTCTGGGGGCTCTCGGGGCCTGGGCTGCAGGGCCCATCCTGAGCCCCTTCTTTCCTTCTCTCCTGGTTTTCTCAGGGACCCTCCCCACCTACCTCCTCCTAGTTCCACTCCCCGCCCCCTCAGGCCCAGGAGGGAAAAACACCACTAGGGACACAAGGGAGCGGGGGAGGGGCGGTCCTTCCGGGATAAGTCCCAATTCCTCTTCCTGTCACACCCCACTGCTGACCCATCAGCAAATCCTGCTCCTGGTCCCGGGCAGCAGCCTGGGAACTGTCCCTCCTCTGCCTTCAGCTCTACAGCCCCTGCTCCACTACGCAGCTGACTGTGTTCTATGTCTCTGGTGGCTCGAGGGTCCCTAGAGTCCTACGGGCCTGGACGGTCCATGTCCTCCCCTCCCTCTGCACACAGCCTGGCTGCTCCTCCTCCCCGCTGGAGGCACCGGCACCCTCCAGCCTGAGCACGCGGCCTCCAGATGGCCACCGCCCCGCCTCCCCACAGTGTCCTGGACGCCCCTTTCCTGGCCACCGTGTGAACTGCAATGCTCTCCGCCTTGCTTTCTCCGCAGCACTGACTGCCTTCTGATGTCGCTGACCGGCCCGCGTGTCCCTGTGTCCCTTTTATTTATAGCCTGACTCCCCACCGGTCTGTGCACCCCAGGAGGGCAGGCACTTTCCTCTGTTTTACTCCTGCCCGGTCTCCAGTGCCTTTGGAACACAAATGCTGAAGAAGAACTTGTGCCAACAAATGCACCCCTGGCTCCCTACCCTGCCTGCCTCAGCCAGGCCACACGCGACCCTGCTCTCCCCAGGACAGAGGAGAAGGCGCTGGGCCAGTGCGGCGGTGGGTTCTGCCCTGGCCCCAGTACGTGGCCTCTCTCCAGCCACTCCTTCCTGGGCCTCAGTTTCCCCCACTGAAAAGACTAGATTGGAACCCCTGCTTTCACCATGTGGGCACCCCACGGGTGGGTGCAGAAGGGACTGGGGAGGAGACACGGAATTCACACAGGAAGGGGTGGGCACGTGGCAGGCAGCACCTGTTTGGAAGAATTCTGCAGGCCTCAGAGCCCCTGCCCTGGTAGAGGTGGGGCGATGGGCCCAGGGCAAGGGCAGCTGTAGGACGCTATAAACAGACTTGTGAAAGGTTTCTCAAAAAATATACCCATATTTTAATCACCCAAAGTCCACCCTGGGAAACATAAAGACTGGAAAGCAAATCTTCTGAAGGCTGAGGTCAGGGAGCACTGTCCAGGAGTGAGCCGTCGTCAGAGGACCCTGGCCACCAGGCAGGCGAGTGTGGGCAGCAGCAGAGCAGGCAGGGGCATGGGCAGCAGCTGTCCAGGGGCCTGCGATGTGTATACTAGGCGGTCTCCCAGTTGCTGCAAGGGTCTGACGTTGTCCGTCATCCTCAGTTTCTCCTCCTCGTCGTAGTACAGCTTCTGGGAAAACGCCAGGATCTGTGGAAGGGACAGGGCCTGGTGGATGGGCGGACAGGACCAGGTGCAGACACTCCCTGCCCTGCTGTGACCTCGGGCCAGGTGCCTCGCCTTTCTGAGCCTGCACTGGAGAAGAAGGACTCAAAGCCACTACCTCTCAAGGCTGTTACGAAGACTGAAAAAAATAAGGGGTGTAAAGTGTGTGCCATGCGGGGGTTCTATTAAACTTCCCTAACTCAGTGTGCAGGGCCTGCGACGTGCTATTACTGCTTTCATCGCTATGACTGCATCACGGGGGCTCTCAAATTCAGCAACATTAGCATCTCTGGGGGGCTCGGTGGGCCTCAGATACCTGGGCCCCATTCCCAGAATATCTGATTGAGTAGGTCTGGGGGCCTGAGGATCAGTATTTCTAACAAATTCCCACTGGAGGTGACACTGATGCCACCGGTCACTGATCTGAAATGAAAGGGAAAGGGCAGGGATGTGGGTCCCTTTGGCTCACGGCTCTCTCACCAGCAGCTAGAGTAGTGCAGACTTAGTACCATTTGTTGAATGAATGAACTACTTCCCTCAGCTACTAAGCAACTACTGGCCAGCCCCAAGCTCAGGCCCACGCTCACACCTCTCCCTGGGACAACACCTTCCTAACCTAGGCTGACTCCCACTGACTTTTCTAGAAGCCTTTCCTGACCACCCCTTCCAATGTCTCCCACCCAGCCCTTAGTGCAGGAAATAGCCCAGGTCTTTCTCATCATCTGCTCCCCTAGTGGATGTCTGAGGACAGAGCAGGTAGATTTCCACTCCCTGGGGCTCCCCAACCAAGGGGACCCTTGGGTCAGATGGAGGCAAGACTTCTGGGGAGCCAGGCAGTGGGAGGCTGCACCTGGCTGGGTCCCTGCATACCTGGTCTTTGTGGAGCTGAATACGCTCCTCGAACACAGTCCAGACAACAGTCTCGTCACACAGGGGCGTGGTGAGCGAGCCCTGGTAGCGGAAGTAGTGCTTCAGTTTGTCCTCCTTGGGCAGCAGGTCCATTATGCTGCTTGACTCCATCGTGGTGTTCATCCCTGGGGTGGGGGACAGAACCCCTCGCACACCTCACTCTGAGAGCAGCTGCCCCGTCACCCTGCCCCTTCCTTTGTGGGAAAAGGCAGCCTCCTCCCCTATCTGGACTCACCGGGTTTGGGGATTTCGTCCAGTGCCTTCACCAGGATGCTGAAGCCTTCATTGAGTTCATTTCCCTCCTGCAATGAGAGGGAAGGTGGCTGTGGAGGGTGCCGGGGAGGTGACTTTCAGCACTAGCTGATCTGAAGCTGGGCAGGCGGCTTCTGGGATGGAGGCTCTGAGCCCCGCCCCCGGCACAGGGGCAGTCACCCAGGCTCTGGATCCTAGGGAATCAGCTTCTCCCCTGGGAATTGGGAGACAGGTAGGAGCCCTACCTCCACCAGGAAGGCCAGCACTGCGATCTTGTCTTTATCGTTCTGGGCCTCTTCCTTGAGGCCCGATGTGCCTGTCTCCTTCTGGTGTACTATGTGCATCTGGCGGAGGTGGGCAGGATGGAGAGGACCAGTGAGTGGGCCGGGGCACCCTTCTCACCCGAGGCGAGCGCTCACCCAGAGCCCCGAGGGGCAGGGGCCCTCACCTCCATGGCAAAGCGCTGCCCATTGAGGCTGTGCTCCGAGCCGTTGTTTAGGTCCTCGGACCAGTGCAGGTGCAACTGTGTGGCCTGATACTGTGTGGCCAGGCCTCCTCCACTAATGGTGATTGTAGACTCCAGCGTCACCATCACTGGGGGACAAAGTGGGGGGTGGAGTTCTCACACTGGCCTCCCCGCTAACCCCGCCCTCCATGGGCTCCAGGCCTGGGCTGGGGCTGGGACAGGGTGGTGCAGCCTGAGGCTTCCCTGACCACCTCACTGGCTCCCCAAAGCCTCCGCCTCTCCTGCACACTCCCTGCTCCTCCAAGTGTGACTGCCTTGGTTCCCCTCTCCTTTGACTTTCTCTGCAGGGAGACTGGTGCCCCGGGGGTAATGTCCAGACTCCTCAGCCCTGGGTGACCTCCTCCCCAGGGCCTTGCTTGGGCCCCGCCCAACACCACTCTCTGTCCTTCCTCCACTACTACTGCTACTCTAGTTCCCCAAAGCCGAGCTGTTTCACGCCTCCATGCGCTAACCTCATCCCTTTTTCCTGGAACCCTCCCTTCCCCCACCCCAGTCTGCTC
This sequence comes from Dasyprocta punctata, assembly GCA_004363535.1. NCBI lineage: Eukaryota > Metazoa > Chordata > Mammalia > Rodentia > Dasyproctidae > Dasyprocta > Dasyprocta punctata. Next base: position 20,763 of record RJWM01020635.1, on the reverse strand, counting down.
TGATGAAATGGTTGAAGACGCAGCTAGAACATCCCTCCTCCACCCTCCTCCTCCAGGAAGTCCTCTCTGCCTGCCCTCCCCTCCCCAGTGGGGTTTTCAAGCCCTACTTCAGTAAAGGGGGACTGGGCCTGGCCCACCCTGCCTGTTGGAGCCCTGCCCTCCCTGTCTTCAGGGGCTCAGGGGTCTCTGCACCGGAAGCCCACGCGTGCTGGGGTCCTCCAACCACACACCTGTCACCCACCTGAATGCCCATTGTTTTCAACAAGCCGCTGACGCTTCTGGTCATAGCCGGAGAAGGAGAAGTCCCCCAGGTTGTGGCTCAGTTGGGCCTTGCTGGTGACAATGTTAATGGGGGACTGCTGGCTCCCCTTGCATTCTCCTCCCCACTGGTCAGGCCCTGAGCAGGGAGAGCACAGGCTGCAGGTCAGGGGTACCGCAGCCTCCCCCAAGGCCAGGCCCACATACCCTCGAGTGGCGGGGTCTGTGTGTGTGTGTGTAGATGCTTGGCTTTCTGGCCTCCCTCCCCCTCCACAGGCATAAGGCGGCCAAATCAGGATGCTGTGAGTGGGGGAACAGGGTGGTCTGCTGGAGACTGCAAACTCTGGGGAAGGGTCAGACTCCAGGCAGGGTACTTCGGTGGTAACCGGCTACTCTGGGGGGCTGAGAAGTGGGGGGAGGCAGTGACTCCTGGAGGATTCTGGCTTCCTGCACCTGGCAACTCCAAGCTGGGCAGGGCCAGGGCTGGGCCAGGAGAAAGCAGATTGCAGAGAAATTGGTGATCTGAATAAAAAATGCTAAGAACCGTCACTCCAGTCCCCCTGAAAAGGCATCACTGGAATAGAACCAACTCTCTGTTGTACTGGGAAAAATGGCAAAATACATTTCTCTTTTTAACGCTGCTGCTGCTGCTGCTTTATCTCCCAGGCACCTACCCTCTCAGTGACAGGAGAGGTCAGTGAAGACTCAGCTCCCTGCTCCCCTGTTCCCTGAGCACCAGGAGTGTGTGTGTGTGGGGGGATGATCAGAGACTGATGTCACCTTCATCTTCTCACCCTCCCTGGGTCTTCATTCTACCTGAACGCCCTGCCCTGCAGGAGGGCCTGTCCCCAAGGCTGTAGGACTCACCCTGGCAGCTTTGCTGAGTGTTCTCGGCTTGAATCTGGTAGCACCAGTGTGACTCTGAAACAGAGAAAGGAAGGGAGTAAGGCCTGTGAATGTGGATTGTGTGCACAGGACTCTTAAGCAGGAAGGAGACTTCAGACAGCATAGGAGGCCAGGCATGGTGACAGACGCCTGCAATCCCCCACTCAGGAAGCTGAGGCAGGAGGATCTCCCAGAGTTCCAGGCCAGCCTGGGCTACATAATGAGACCCTGTCTCAAACACACACACACACACACACACACACACACACACACACACCAAGCAAGCAAGTGTAGGAATGCTCAGTGACTGTTCATGCTGCCTAGGGCACTGTTCCTCAGCGGGTCCCTCTGTGGCTCCTTCAGCCCCATCCCTGGGGCTGCCCCGAACATTCCCCGTGACACTCAGCCTTGCCCTCCCTCCTTCAAACCGGGAGCAGGAGGCTCTGCTTCCTTGTCGTGGTTGTGCTGGAGGACACGGGCAGCCCCTCCAGGGAGGCCCCACCGCCTCGCCGTGTTATCACTCTGTGCACGGACAGTAGCACCGCAAGCACCCCACACCAATGCAAGCCATGACATGGGCACAGGGAGGGGACCGCACAGGGGTGGGGGGCCAAGGGGCATGTGGGAAGCCTCTGTAGCTCTGTGCTCAAGTTTTTCTGTAAATTTAAATCTTCTCTACACAACAACAAACACTTAAGTCAGCAAGAGGAACAAAGTATTTTATCCAGAGCTAGAATTCTGGGTTTAGGAGCAAAGCTCTTCATCTCTCTGAGCCTCAGTTTTATCATCTGTAAAATGGGATTAACACGCCCACATCAGCAGGCTGTGGGGAAGATTAAATGAGGGATGCCACGGAGTAAAGCCACACTGACAAGTCCTTTCCTTCCCCCTGCCTCCCTCCCTCTGATGGCCTCCTGTCAGTGAGCAGATGGCCAAAGACAAGGAGGGGCAGGAAGCAGAGACCTGGAATGAGGTGGAAAGAACTCAGGGATCAGCATGACTCCCGGATCAGCCTCGGAGGTCTCAGAGAACAGGGCCCTCCCGCTCCGTGCCAGGCTTGCCCTCCACTCATCTCCTCCTGGCTCTGGGCAGGGGAGGGTCGCTGAGGTGGGGACAGGACGAGGAGGGACCTGAGGAGGTCTGGGTCTAGGCAGTGGAATGGGAGAAGGTTCTAGGCTAGGAGAATGCGCACCCACAGGAAACTGGCCCCCATCTCTTGTCCCCTAAGAATCACTTTGAGTTTTTAAGTTTTCCAGCTCTGGACCACTGCTGCTCCCCTCGAGGCCTTTTGTAGAGATGCAATATCTCCCCCGAGGTGGTGCAGCCCCTGGGAGCTGCTGTACTGGGGACCCCCGTGTGGGTCCACTCTGCAAAAAGCAGTGGCGTGGGTGACTCAGGCAGGTCCCTCCCTGCAGGTGGGCGGAGCTCTGAAGTTGGAGTCTGGTCCCTGCCTTCCAGCCTTGCTGGGCCTCTTACTTAATCCCTGCCACAGAGATCGTTTGCTTTTCTGAGCTCCTGGCACAGAAAGTGCCACCACTTCCAGGGCTCCTGCCAGACCAGATGGAGGACTGGTGGTCACGTGCACCAAGAGGTTCCTTGTGTCAGTCCTCCTGTGTCGCCAGCACTCAGTGCTCCTGGAGGCAGAAGGGGCCTCGGTGGGCTGGGCGTGCTGAGCCTGCCTCTCCTCATCAGTGCAGGCCCCGGGGAGGCTACTCCAGGAGGAGCCCTGCTCAAACCAGGCCCTGGGGAGCCAGCTCAGAAGGGCAGGGCGGAACCCCTTGCAACTTCCCAGGGGGCCCATCTGCTCCAGGCAGATCTCTGCTTAGGAATGTGCTCTTCCCTGGCTGGGCTCCCTGCTCCTCCCACCTCAGCTGTGGTGACCTATGATCCATTGTCTTAATCACAGAGACTTTTGACCCGTTTGGCTGCACAGTGTTGTAACTACCCTCTTCAGGAGGCTGGAGCCGGGGCACACGCTGGCGAGGCTGAGACCAGCGGTCAGGGCTGCGACCCTGGAGAGAGCGCGGAGTGCGAGCTCTCTGTCCGTCCGTCCATCGAGAGCTGTGGAGAGGTGCCCGTCAGCTCCAGCTCACGTACTCATTCATGAAAACTTTCAGCGCACTGTCTCGGGTCACTTCCGAGAGTGCCTGGGAAGGAGAGGAGCTACTCACAGGTCAGGTCCTGCCTCCCCCAAACCATCACCGGGTCACCCAGCCACTGTCCCCACCTTTAACTTACCTACCACCTCCTCCCCCTTCTTCTCTCCTGGACCTTGCTCTCCCCACCCTTCACTTCCAGGGAAGGGGGAGACCCTGCACACCAGCTCAGCAAAACCTGCGTGTGCCCTGGGCAAAGTCCCAGTGCCTCCTGGCCCGGGGGTCTGGGGCTCTGAAGAGGATCACATATCCTCCCTTCTCCCCTCTCTGGCGGAGCAGATGCTCAGGGATTTCCCTCTGCAACAGGTCACTCTCCAGCCTAATGTGGCCCAGGGGCTGTGACTGGGTGAGAGCCTCTGCAGCAACGATAGAGCCTCATAGCCCTCCTTTAGGGAGCGCCTGCTGCGAGCCAGCCCTGCACACACGCGCGTGCTTGCACGCGCGCACACACACACACACGCACGCACACGCACATCCTGTATCTTACTGGAATTTTTAGAACACCTGGTGTGACAATTACTATGCCTACACTGCAAGATGACAGTTTAAGTGACTTACCCAGTGCCATACAACTGCAACACATTCGAGTTAATTATAATCCTTTCTATTAAATCCAGGCTGTTTAGTAGATTTCAAACATCCAAGACAAATATTTTAACATTCTGCCTTTTTGCTGTCCTTCTCTTCCGCGAATGGGACGATGGAGGAATTGCTGAGAAATATTCCTTATCCCCCAAAACGGCCAGCTAAGTGCCTCAGGCAAAGCGGCACACACTCTCACCCCTCTCTGCCGCTGAGGGGACCCTAACCCTCACTCCACTCCAAGCACGGAACATCTGACTTTGGAGGGTGGATCCCAAGAACCATTCCAAGGGTAGACTGGCCAGGTCTTCTGTGAAGGGCTGTGGGGTCACCGAGAAGCTGCCAGCGCTGGGAGCGCCTTTAGCTCCTTATCAAATATTAACACTTCTCTCCTGCCACCTCCCACCTAGACGAATAATTAAGAGCGCGGTCTCGCCATTAATCTTTAAACGAAAATCACCCTGTCCGGAAAGACCGGCTGGGCCGGGTCCTCGGATCTCCGAGTGCCCCCCGCCAGGCTCCCAATCCAGCGCTGGAGGCTGGGGAGCAGGGGGAGCCTGCAGCCCTTGGGGGCAAAGAAACGAGGGTGGGACTCGGGGAATGCCAGGACCCCAGTACACCCAGCACGTCTTCCTTGCCGTGGCAGGAGGCACGCAGTACTGAGCCGCGACAACACAGACACGGACAGGCCAAGGGAGCCCAGGATGAGAAAAGGCGGTGGCCCGAGAAGCATCCTTATCTCAGGCTCGCCTGTGTTGCTGCGGGACGCCGGGGAGCGCACACGCGTGCAACCCCGCACTCCCCGCGGACACGCGTGCGCGCCCCCGATCGGCGCACCGCCCACTCCGCCCACTCCGCCCGCGCCCTGCGCTCGCTGCCCGCAGGTGGACAGGGATCCCCGAGAGGCCCCTGGGGCGCTCTCACCTGTGTCAGCCCAGGACGCGGCCAGGGCGAGGGCGAGGGCGACGACCTCAAGCGGCAGCCTCATGGTGCGCGACATCGAAGACCGCGAGCCCGGGGTGTCGCACCGAGGTGGGGGGTGTCCCGATCCTGCCCGCCGGGGTTTTATAGCAGAGCCCCGATGCGGGGTGCGGGAGGCGGCTCCTCCCCCTGGCGGAGCCTCCCCTCCCCCCTCGCCTGTCCAGTCCGGGTCTGAATCCTGCGCGCCCCACCCGCCCCGCCCAGCCCCGCCACCTCGGGCCGGTGCGCGGGGACCCTCACCCGCTCCGCATCCTGCCCACTCCGTCCCTGTCCTATCTTTGGTCCCCGATTTGAGAAAAGAGAAGAGACATTGCGAGGTACTAGACGCACAGGGCCGAGTGCCCCAGATTCCCAACTTCCATCATTTGGGCGCCAACTCTGCGCGGGGTCTCCGGGAGGGCCCTGGAGTGTCCCTGGCCCGGGGTGAGTGCGGTGACCGAGAAGTGGGGGAATGGAAGGTGCTGTAGGTTGGACCCGTGGCCCAAGGAAGGACGGCTCTCTTGTCTCACGCAGTGGTCACTGATTCTCGGGGACTCATCTCTTTTTCCTCCCAGATTGCTCCAAACTGAATTTCCAAGCTGGCCAGAGATCCTTCTTCCAACACAGCAACGCCACCCCTAACCTGCTGTCGCTGTGCTCCCGTGATGTGCGGAGGCGAGGTAGGAGTGGGGATGGGGTGTGGGGGTGAGGGGCCAGCATAGAGAAATGCGGGACCGGGGATATAGCTCAGCGGCATAAAATGCAAGGTCCTGATTTCGATTCCTGGTACAAAAACAACAAAAAAAGAAATGAATTGCAAAGGGACTTGGTGTGAGAGAAACAAAATCATGGTTTCGGCGTTGAGGGGTTGGATCCTAAAGAGGTCCCGGAGACCCTGCAGATCAAATGGAAAAAGGGCCGGGGATTTAGCTCAGCGGCATAAGTGCCTGCCTGGCAGGCGCGAGATCGTGAGTTCGATCCCTGGGACAAAAAAGAAAAAAGATGGGAAGGGATCAGAGTCTAAATGGACCCCGAATTCTCCCACTTACTAGGGTCTCCGGAAGAGTCCAGGGAAGGGAAAGTCTCCCTCCCCTGGCAAGTTGGCTATGGTTCCTCGCAGCCCTCGTGGGGTGGGGGCTTCCATAGAAGTTTAGCCTGGGATGGAGGAGAGGGGACAGGGAATCGGGTGGCAGACCCAGACCCCTCCATCAACAGGAAGCCCCACTTTTCTGGTTCAGCCACTTCCCTATCGGTTGCCAACCTCTCGGCCCCTACCGGCCTTTGAACTGGGTGAGGGACCTCTGAAGGGGGATTGAACCTCCCCCCAGAGCAAGCCAGGCAAAGGACTTCTTCCTTGGGTAGCTATGTGGCCGACTCCCTCCTTCTGGCCCAGGATCACACAGCCTCACAGAGCAGCTTTGATCCTACGGAGGCAGGCGGTCGGGCGGGGGTGTCCACACCAGCCTAGGTCCCTATTGTCTACACTGCTGTGGAATTTTCAGTCACCAACCAGGGACCATGACAGTTGGGGGAAGGATTCCACTCCCTTTTCTTGTTTATGGGGGTGGGGCGAGTGGATTAGCTTTTATAGAGCTGGAAAAGTTTCTTTCAGGATTTCGGGATGGGGTAAGGGAGAAAGCCTAGGTCCGTGCGTCCCAGGCCAGTCCCCTGACGACTGCGGGGGGGGCCGGGGCGGGGTGGGGGGAGAGTCACTGGAGTTAAGGGGCTCTGGAGGAGTTAGGGGTTATTGATGAGTGACTTGGGACCCACTTCAAAGTCTGTTGCATGGTGGTCCCTGGAGGAGAGGAATGTGAGCAGGCCCTGGGTGTGCTTTGAAGCAGGGCCATGCTGGTGGCCCTCTGAGGACCCTGAGAACCGGGGACAAGGCCCGCAGGGCTGAACACAGGGAGTTCTCTCTGCCATCTCTGAGCCAGACAACACACGTCTGTCCAACATTCCCAGCCTTATCTCCCAGCCCTCCTCCAGCCCTAGCCTGCCATAAACCAGTCACCTGCCACATCCTCTTGGCCACCTGGGGGTGAGGCCTGAGGTCATCAGAGCAGAGATGTGTGGTGACATGCACTAGTGATTTATGGGCCCACAGAGCTGCTGGACAGGGCACCCTGAGTAGGAATGCCCTGCCCAATATCCCTGCCCTGCCCCAAATTCTAGCTGCCTTCCGTTTATTAAACCTAGGGTCCTCTGTGTCCTGAACTTCGTGTCCCAAGTTCAAATCTTTGTTCTTCCTCTGACTCAGGGAAGACCGTGGGCAACTTTCCTACCCCTCAGAGTGCAATTTCCTCATCTATAAAGTGGGAATGATAATCCCTGCCCTGCCAGCCTCTGCCAATAAACAAATTGCTGGGATCCTGCCCTGATGAATCACAACCCTTGACCTCAGAGAATCGGTATTAGCATGGTCCCATCCAGAAGAGAAGAGGGCTGTGAGGAAAGCAAAGGATTTCGGAGTCGGGTGACTCTTTTGTGTCCAGCTACTGGCTCTGTGATGTCAGCTGAGGTTGTTTCCCCTATCTGTAAAAGGGAAATCTTATCTATAGCCTTATCATTCTCATAGATAGAAGATTCAGTGAGCTAAAGCCTGATGAGGAAGCCTGGCACGGGCCTGGCACATTGGCACATGTGACCACGATTGCTTTTCCTTCTCCTCCTTCTTGTCCTTGTTTTTTTCGATATGACTTTAAGGAAGAAGTCCCTTATCTGGATAGCAATGCAGCACCAGGTGAAGGGGCAGCCTGGCCTGGGCCAAGGGAGAAGCCCTGGCACATCCAGGCTTCTCCTGAACTCTCAAGAGCAAGGAAGGAAGCCTTGAGTGCACGGACCTGAAAATGTGAGATCCAAACTCAGCCCCTCCCGGGACAGTGACAGACATGAGGCAGAGGTACAGCGAGCTGAGCCCTTGTGATCCTGGTGCTCAGGAGAAGGTCAGACGCATGGCCCTAAACAGAAACTACCATGCCTTAAATTCAGAGTGTACAAGTTCAGAACATGTTTTGGAGCCAGGCTGCACTAGGTGCCATCCCAGCCTCCGTGCTCACCCTTCTCCCTCAGGTTCAGTGTCCTGATCCGGAAAATAGGCTAAAGAGACAGCACCTCTCCCACTTGGGTATGGTTAGAATTCAACTAGAGGATGCTGGGTACAGGGCCTGGGAGAGGTCCAAGCATTTAGTAAGCACTCAACAGACTTCAACTGTAGTTAACAGCTGCTAAGGGGAACAACGGTGTTACGCCAAGAGTATTCCAGGGGCCAAGAGTATTCCAGGGGCGAGAGAAACAACTCCTAACCTAGCCAGTGTGTAGCCAGTTTGTAGGAGGAAATTTCTAGAGGTGATGAGGTTACAGCTGAGTCTCCAAAGACAAATAGGAACAGGGTGTTGGTTAGTATAGAGTGCTTGCCTAGCATGCATGAGGCCCTGAGTTTCATTCCCAGCAATGCAAGGAGAGAGAGAGAGAGAGAAGACAGGTAGATATTAACTGAAAAAAAGGGAAGGGAAAGTCATATAGAGGAAATGGAATGAGAAAAGCCATTTTCCCAGGAACATCCCATTAGAGATAAGGCTGGAGACATATTTGGGGGGGGCACAACAGGTAGGACTTGTTTTTTTGGAGATTACAGTAAAAGTTTGGACTTATCTTTCCTTTGATCAGAGGTCAAAAATATCCTCAGAGAGTGTTGCTTAATCCCAGAAAAGGATGGGAGAAGTAGTTGAGGCTCAAGAAGGTAATGACCTGCCCAAAATGCCCAGCGAAGAGTGCAGAAGTGGGATTTCAACCTCCATCTCTTGCTAAAACTACAGCCTGCTCCCCGCTGCTCTTTCCTTACTATCTCCTCTCCTCTCCGAACACACACTTCCCTCCCACTGGGACCCCAGCCTCCGCCCTTCCTTGTTTGCCCCACACCCTTGGTCTTTGCTGATTAGCAGAGAATTCAGGGAAAGGTTTACAGAGATTACAGCTTGTGTGTCCTTGGATGTTGAGATTAAATCCACACACAAAGCAAGGTTTAATTAATAGCCTGGTCTCTAAGGCTCCCCAGCCTGGACCCCTGCCATATTCCAGCAAAGACAAGAAAGCTCCAGTCTGCCAGCAACCACGGAGGCTGCAGGGCTCTGCCCTCCTCCTCCCAGGGATCCCACTCCCCTGACTTTGGGGAATCCTGGGGGGAGAGAGAAGGGGCGGGTGAGACAGCTGGGAGGCTCGCTGGGCCAGGGCAGGAGCTGCCTGCATAGAAGATGGGGGCAGAAACTTCTTCCTCCAAACATTTTGAATGATAACAGCAATAAAGCGTGTGGAAAAATACAGCAGTGGAGATGACATGTGTTCTGTTCCTGCCCTACAGAAAATTTAGGATTACACCCCCGTGGTTGTTTCCTCCTCTCTCAGCTTAGCCAAGGGAGCCCAGACTCATGGCAGCAGGAGGCTGGGATCTGAGCTGCTTTGGGTTTGTGAATGTATTCCTTTACATTCTGGTTTTGTGGTGGAGGGGTTCCTAAAGAAGGAAGGGAAAAAAAGGAAAAGCCACTCAGCAGCCCGGGGTGGTGGGTGGCATGAGGGGGCTGTGAACCTCTGCGAATACTGTGGCAACACTGAAAAAACAGGTTCTTTCCAAGGGGCTGTGTGTGAATGTGGTGTGTGACCTTCTTTTCCTCCAAGTTATCTATTGTGGAACATTTGGAAAGAAGAAAAATAAATCACCGAGTGACTTTATCTCCCAGAGGCATCCATTTTACAATTTGATGTATATATACGTTTTTAATTTAGAAAGAAAACAGACTCCCATCTCACTTGAACCAGTGTTCCTTTTCAGCCTTTATCTATATGCAATACACTATTGACATAGTGACAGTTTAGTGTCTTGCTTTTCAACCATCACGGGTGAATACAGTACAAACCTGAGTTCATGTTACTGCATGACCATCACAGCTGTCATTCTGTGGTTCCACAATAGAGTCAGGTGTGTCGCCAGCCTATTTATTTCCTACTATAAATAATGCTGCAGTGGACATCTTCCCACTGGAAGGACAGGACCATAAAGATAGGGAAGGGATATCAGCGTCCCAGTTCCTCTTCCCAGCTCTTCTTTAAACAGAGCTACTGTAAGTGCATGAAAAGAGTTTTGAGATGGGATGAAGTTAAAATAAAAAGAGTTGTGAGGGTCCCTTGGAGGCCAGCTGGAGAATCCAAGGCTGGAGTCCTCGTACTTTGATCGCTGATGTGCCTGTAAAGTAGGAGTGTGCGTGTGTGCACACGTGTGTGTGTGCGCGTGCATGTGTGTCTGTGTTTTCAGGGTAGATTTTCAGGGTAGGAAAGAGTATAAGAAAAATTGTGTACCACCTTTATGACAGATTTGCACAAGAGCGCCCTCTGCTGTGTCCCATTTTCCAATGGTCCGGGGCCTTCTACAATTGGAAGTTCTTTTTTTTTTTTTGGCTTTTTGAGACAAGGTCTCACTATGCAGTTCAGGCTGGCCTTGAGCTCACTTTGTAGCTAAGGTTGGTCTCGAACTCACAATCATCCTCCTGCCTCAGCCTCCCAAGTGCTGGGATTACAGGTGTGGACCACGCCCGGCTGGGCAGGGTATTATTTAACAGAATGCATAGTGTTTAGGTTGGAAAACAGCTCCGTAGGCCCACCACATCTCTGGTAGCCAGAACCTTAGCCTCCTGCCAGAGATTTCCTGGACAGGCTCACTTACATGCTCACTTACTCTGAGGGGAAAATGAGACAAGCAGCTGACAATCAGGAAGCAAGTCCGGTGGAGACCATGGCCCAGCTGCTTCCTTCTCTGGGTGTGGCTCTGGCTGCCCCGAGCCCGGGGAAGGGTTGAAGGCCATACAGCTTTAGCAAGAGGTAGCTCAGGCTGCTCACGTGCGGGGTTCCCCGTGCTGGGAATGTGTGAGGGTGAGGAAAGCCAGCCTGCCTCCTTCCTTATGGCAAGGCAGGAAGGGTGGGCTCCCTCAGGATGGCTCCAAAGTTCCCAGAAGCATAAAGTTGAGTGGAGTCTGTGTTTTATAGTTAGGGGCAGGGTTGGCTTCAGGGATGTAGGGTTTATGTAGTTGAGGAAGGCTGCACATAGAAGGCCCCTGCACTCGGTTTAAGGTTCTTTCCTCGACACCTTAAAATTCTTTTTTTTTTTTTTTTTCGGCACCGGAGATCAACCCCATAACCTTATGCCTGCCAGGCAGGCACTTAAACCCCTGAGCCAAACTCCTGGCCCTAGCTTTTTGAGGCAGGGTCGCACTATGTAGCTCAGGCCGGCCTTGCACTTGCGTTGTAGCCCAAGCCGGCCTCAAACTCACAGCACTCCTCCTGCCTCAGCCTTCCGAGTGCTGGGATTAAAGGTGTGCACCACCACGCCCGGCTCCCACCTTGAAATTCTTAACTTGAACAACAAGCCCCACATTTTCACTGTGTGGCACATACCGGAGTGGAGGTAGGGTGGGGGTGCTCTTCCGGCAGCAACTCTAGCTTCCCAAAGGCTTCTGGGAGCATCTGGGAAATGCGCATCCTAGGGAAAGACTTGTGGACCAGCAGTGCCTTGGCTGCCGCAGCTTCTGCTTTCTCGCAGAAAAGGCTGCGAGCGTTTTGGTTATCTCCCATGGCGCCAAGCTGCCTCCTCCTCCGTGCCCTCGAAGGCCCGCCTGCAGCCTGGCTGTCTCCAGGAACGCGCCGGCTGCGTTGGGGCTCCGGGGCGCTGTCTGCCACGGGTCCATGGTGGGGTTCAATTCCCCTGCAGCACTGTGAGCTGCGGCCCGTGTCCAGCCCAACCACCTTGTGCCACTCTTAGCCCCAACACTGTCTGGTGGTTCTGGGAGCCACCTGCACACTTGCTTCAGGCTCGGCTCACCCGGAACCTGCTGGGTAGCACCTGGCCACCTGACTAGTACTTCTCTGCCTGGTCTTTCCTGTCTGCACTGAGCCTCAGGCTTGTGGATCGTACAAGTGCAATCCCTGTGACACCAAGGACTCACATATATGTGGCCACAGAAGTTTGAGGTTTGGATCCGCATGAACAGAGAAGAGCCACATAATGATTTTATTTTTTGTCTTATTTTTTTTTCACATAATGATTTCAAGAAGATGAAAGCAAGTTTTTTTGTTTGTTTTTGTTTTTTCGGCACCGGGAATTGAACTCGCAACCTCGTGCCTGGCAGACAGGAGCTTAAGTCACTGAGCCAAACTCCCAGCCCTGAAAACAAGTTTATTTTAAAAGTATATCAGAGTCAGGTATGGTGGCACACATCTGTAATCCCAGCACTCAGGAAGCTGAGGCAGGAGGATCACCACAAGCTCAAGGCCAACCTGGGCTACATAGTGAGTTTAAGCCCAGTCTGACGCAAGACCCTATCTCAAAAAACAAAACAAAACAAAAAGTACAGCAAATATGAGCATAGTCAAATAATGTATTACCACACAACGAGGCAGGGGACAGCACCAAAGATGAAGGGGACTCCTCAGGGGAAGGATCTTGCAAGAGATGAAGTCTTCAGCAGGTGAGAGAGAAAACATCATACCACTCTGAGTTTCTTGAGTACTGTGTTCAGACGAAAGTGTCTTAGTGCCAATAGGCCTGCATGACTAAAAGGGACCATTCCCAGCCTTGGCTGGAGCCAAGGAATACACACACACTGATAGCACACTTAAGGCTCTCTGTAAGTGACACTTCTTTCCCAAGGTAGAATAGTCAATCCCTCTTCATAAGAAATGGCACGCAGCTGAGCTCACCCAGTGAACACATGCATTGCACTGACTCTCATTTGAACCCTTTCCCTGACAGCCTCTTGGGGGTTCACTGTGTCTTCAGGGCCCTCTTCTCTCCGTTAGCCCCTGCATTGAGGAGGTGTACTTCACTTCTTGGATTGTGCCACTATCATTATCATTAAGGTCATACTCAGTTCATTGGATACCTTTGTGATCTACATCTTCATGGGCAAAAAAAATCTGACCTGGAGGTTGTGGTGTCCTTCACTGGGAATAGCTGAACTTCACTCCTAGACAGAATGCTGGAAGCAAAGGGACCGAGACATCCACATGATCCTCGGGCTACTCAGAGTCAAAGGTGGGCACACTCACTGCTTGGAGATGCACTGGAGGAAGCTGGGTGTGGTGGTGTATGGGAGGCCAAGGGAAAAGGTTCAAGAGTTCCAGGGCACCCAAGGGTACATAGAGTTCAAGGCCAGTCTGGACTACATAGGGAGCACATGTCTCAAAAACAAAAAACAAGCCAGGCGTGGTGGCCCACGCCTGTAATCCCAGCACTTGGGAGGCTGAGGTAGGAGGAGCGTTGTGAGTTCGAGGCTGGCTTGGGCTACAACTCCAGCGCAAGGCCGACCTGAGCTACATAGGGCGACTCTGCCTCAAAAAACCAGGGCTGGAAGTTTGGCTCAGTGACTTAAGCGCCTGTCTGCCAGGCATGAGGTTGTGAGTTCAATCCCTGGTGCCGCAAAAAAGAAAAACAAACAAACAAAAAGCCAAACAAAAAGATGCATGGGAGGAACCTGGACTTTCCTCTCCTGTCTTGCAGGCAGCGGTGTACACAACTTGGATGACACAGGTGTTGAGTCTCTGGGAACCAAGGGATGCCCATCTATCCCCCCCCCCCGCCAGGTCCTAGGACAGATCTGGAGTGAGCAGGGACAGAATCCATAACACATGAATAACTACCAGCGCCAAGCTAAGCATGGAATTGGAGTTTTGCCTGCCGGCCTTTGTGGAGCTCCTTAGGTCTGCTTGGGTCATTGACCTTCACTGAGCGACCTCTGCCTTCCCAGGGGAGTCCAGTTCAAGCCTGCAGTGGTCTGAACTGTTGGGGCAGATGGTCCATGCAGGTTACCGGACCAGCGCGGACGCTTCCCAGAGTCCAGGTCGGAGGCTGAGCCGAGGCTGCAGGGGTGCGTGGCTCTTCACGGGAAGCGGGGGCGCGAGCAGCTTCAGCACCGCGGGCTGGACAGCACCCGAGGCCGTGAGCCTGTCTGTCCCTACACCGCCAGGCGCCTCCCTCTCCCCTCGCACCCCTTCTTTGCCGGGGCAATGTGGGCGAGGCGGGTCCCTGCGGGAGCCCAGCTTCCGGCTGGACTCAAGCCCCCGAGGCTGGGTGGGCCCGGGGCCCCGTGCGCAGGAAAGGGGTGTCGGAGGCAAGGAGGGGCTCTGGCCGAGCTCGTCTGGGAAAGGGCTGAAGGCGGAGCCCTAGCCTCTCAAGCTCCTGCGCTTCCTCTGCAGTTCCAGACCTGGAGACCCGGCAGAAGTGCCTCCGCCCTCCGCAGGTCCAAATGTACAATCTTGACGTCAACCTCCCGCCTTAAATTTATTAAAAGCAAGATGAGGACACCTCCGAAGGCGTACGGGGGTGGCAGCGAGGAGCCAGAGAGCGGTGTCCACTGACCCGGCCTAGCGACAGTGGGGGAAATTGGGGACTAGGAACCCTGTAAAACCTGCCCACTGCCTTTCCACCCCTACTGGGAATTGAAAGGATTACATCCCCACCCTCCTTTTTTTTTTTTTTTTTTTTTTGAGACAGAGTCTTACTACATAAGATCCTCCTGCCTCAGCTTTCCAGAGTGCTGGGGTTACAGGGCGTGGACACATCTGCCTAAAAGGTTCTCTGCAGGGTGAAGGTTACAAAGCTTCTTTCTATACAGTCTGCTCTCAGCCTCACAGAAGTTGAAAGAAGTAGGCTCCAATATACACCATAACCCATGGGCGATCTCAGAGAGGGTGGCCAACATTTCCACATCACACAGCTTGAAGAATGTTGAGCCAGGTCTCAAATTCAAGCCTCTGCAAGCCAGATAAACTGCTTGTCCTCTCTATTCTTGGCCTCGAGGAGACAGCATCGCTTCCCCAACCCAGTGTCCCTGCAACTGTGGGGGCCGCAGCACCTCCGCGGCTCAGCCCTGGGCTTCTCATCCAAACGTGGCCCTAGGATTGAGCGCCCAAAGACCACAGGGGGGGCACTAGGACCGGAGGTAACAGATACACATGTGAGGAGACTGGACAGGTGGGTAATACACAGCACTGGCTCTCAGCGCCAGCCACACCCCAACCTGTTCAGCTTTTGAGTGGGTTGGGAGGTGGGGGGCATGCGCTGCACGGGCAGTCCTGGGGCTCAGGACTCAGGTTCCATTTCCTCACTATTCCAGCCTCCTAGAATTTCTGATCTCACCTGTAGGAACCGCCCTCCTGTCCTTCCCTGCTCAAGTTTCAGACCCAACCCCTACAGCCCAGGGTGGCTGAGCTGTCCCAGTGACAGCGACCCACCTCAGCTAGGCTCCCTGCCTCCTGACAAGTGTCCCTGGGGCCTGGGGCTGGTTCACACCTTGGTCTACTTGGTCTTCTCCAAACCTGAGTCTCTGAGCTTCTCCAGGGCAGGAAGGCGCTGGCTTCTCCCACAGCAGGGCTAGGCACATGCAGAAGGACTCCCAGATATTTGTGAATGAACCAGCCCCGTCCTGCCTCACTCAGCCATGGAGGCCGGGCTGAGAAAAGCCAGGTGGAAAGGTGCGTTCTTACCTGCCACTGGCTCAAGATTGCCCAGGACCCGTTACAGTGAAATAATTGTCTCTGACTCAGCTACTGGTCCTGGTCCAGGCTTACCCAGTGCAGGATTATTGGCTGCATAATGCAAATGACTGTTGAGCTCCAGGGGCTGGGAACATCCTGAATTTATTTTACAGATTGAGTTACCAGCTCAGAGATGGGGCTGTAACTTGTTCCAAGTAGCGTAACAGGTAGGGGAGGATCAGTGCTAGCATGTGAATGGATAGGGGAGAATCACTTTCTTCTCCTAAATACTTGGAATTCCAGCAGTGCTGGGGACAGCAAGAAAACACAGTTCCCAAATATCCTCAGCCAGTCCTGAGCCAGGTGCAGATGGAATGCAAACATGTTCTGCTTCATAACTTTTGAGGCCACACAGGACCAATTTATTAATTATACCTACTGAGTACTACTGAGCCAAAATTGGACCTCTTCTGAACACAGGGTCAGCAGTGGATGAAGAGATATTACACAATAGAACTGGTTCAGAGAAGACCAGGGATTGATAGTACATTGTCAGCATAACCTATCAGAGAAGTAAATACTGCTGTAAGTTCCTCAAACGGTTAAACACAGAATTATCATGTGCTTCACAATCTCACTCCTAGACACACACTTAAGTTAATGTATAGGCAAAAGCTCGTAGATAAACGTTCAAAGCAGTGTTGTTTGCAAAATCCAAAAAATAGAAACCCAAATTTCCATCAACAAATGAGTCAATAAATAGAATGTGGTATGCCCCAATAAAGGAATATTATTTAGCAATAAAAGGGAAGGAAACTGGTTATGGCGGCACTCTCCTGTATTACCAGCACTCTGGGAAGGTGAGGCAGGAGGATTGAAAGTTTGAGCCCAGCCTCGGCAACTCAGCAGTTTGGTAGCATCCTGTCTCAGAATACAAAAGTAAGACAAATGACTGAAAATCTAGTTCAGTGCAAAGGCCCTAGGTTCAATCCTCAGAGCTACAAAATAAATTAATCAATAAAGCAGAGCATAGTGATGCACAGCTGTAATCCCAGTACTCAGGAGGCTGAGACAGGAGGATTCCTATGAGTATGAGTTTGAGGCCAGCCTGGACTACATAGTGAGACCCTGTGTCAAAGAGAGAGAGAGAGAGAGAGAGAGAGAGAGAGAGAGAGAGAGAAATAATTTATTTTTTATCGGTACCAGGGATCAAACTCACAACCTTGCACCTGCCAAGCAGGCACTGAAGCCACTGAGCTAAACTCCTGGCTCTATTATTTTGAGGCAGGGTCACCCTATGTAGTTCAGGTCAGCCTTGCTCATGTTGTAGCCCAAGCTGGCCTCGAACTCACAATGCTCCACCTACCTCAGCCTCCCCAGTGCTGGGATTAAAGGCGTGCACCACCACGCCCAGTTGAGAAAGAATTTCTGATACATGCTATAACATAAATGTTGAAAATGTTATGTTAAAAAGTAGTCATGACCAGGCATGAGGACTCGCTCCTATGACTCCAGCACTCAGGAGGCTGAGGCAGGAGTATCACTGCAAGTTGAAAGTCAGTTTGGGCTACACAGTGAGTTAAAAGCTAACCTGAACTATATATGCAGCAAGACACGGTCTCAAAACAAAACAAACAAACAAACAAACAAAACCCAGGAAAACTAGGTGTAGTGGCTCATACATGTAATCCCAGAACTCTGGGAGGCTGAAGCAGGAGGATTGCAAGTCTGAGCTCAGATTGCCTAATTTAAAGACTGTTTCAAAATAAAAACTTCAAAAAAGTTCTGCTCTGACCATAAAACAAGTGAAGTGCTAAGATCAAAGCAGAATTTCTTCCCACAAACTCGTGAGACATCAGTTCCCAGCTGTCTGCTCTTACCACATCTCTCGGTGGCCACCTTCCCTACCTTACAACTTCTTACTGTTTTCAGCATGTCACTAGCACTTGGAGAGACTACTCTCCTTTGTTCATTGTGTTTATTTGCAGAACTTTTGGACTTCTGCTAGGGTGGTTAATAAAGCAGCAAATGCTTGTTCCTAAAGATAAATAAATAAAATCAGATTTATCTTTAGGATATTTGAAAACTATATACAAGCCTGAATAAGTCTTTGACCTTATAAAATAAAAATTTTAAAAGATTGGGATGTAGTACACTGCAAAGCCCCTGGTTCAATCCCCAGTATAGAAGAAGGAAGAGGAGGAGGGGGAAAAGAAGGGGTATGGGAGGAGGAAGAAGAGAAAGAGAGAAAAGAAGAGGGAGAAGAGGAGCGGGGGCTATTTGAGAGTAGAAATTCCAAAGAGATTAAAAATGGTGATGTAAGCTGGGCGTGGTGGTGCACATCTTTAATCCTAGCACTCAGGAGGCTGAGGTAGGAGGAGCATTGTGAGTTCAAGGCCAGCTTGGGCTACAATGCGAGCGCAAGGCTGGCCTGAGCTACATAGTGCGACACTGCCTCAAAACAACTAGGGCTGGGAGTTTGGCTCAGTGACTTAAGTGCCTGTCTGGCAGGTGCGAGGTTGTGAGTTCAATCCCCAGTGCGACACACACATACACAAAAAAAGCAAGTGGTCTGAAATACTCAGCCTGGCTTCTGGGGTGGGGGGATTCCTGCATAGGGTAAGCCCTGAGACAGTTGGCAGACCTGAGAGAAACAGTAGACCAGCAGCACTAGCCCCGGAAAGAGCCCAGGATACTCTAAGCTGCAAATACAGTGTGAAGTCTAAGAGTGACTCTGGATGGAGGTGAGGCAGGAAGAACGCCGTGAGTTGGAGGCTAGTAGGAGCTACATAGTTCAGGCCAGCCTGAACTACACAGTGAGATCTTGGGTCAAAAAACCAAAACAATAAACAAAAATAACAACAAAAACTCAAAAACAAATGAACAAAATGTTTGAAGAGATACAAACTAATTGAGTTAAGCAACACAGTACCAGACATGAAAGAACGCTTCTTAAAAGAATTACAGTATAAAGGAAGACAAGCAGGGACAGATGATATGAAAAGATAATGAAGCCAGGCATGGTGGCACATGCCTATAATCTCAGCATTTGGGAGGTTGAGGCAGGAAGATTACTGCAAGTTTAAGATCAGCCTGGGTTACAAAGTGAGCTCAAGGCCAGCCTGAACTGCATAGCAAGACCCTGTCTCAAGAAAAGACAAAAAAGAAAAAGAAAGAAAGAAAGAAAAGAAAAGCTTAGGCGGCAGATTTAACCAATATGAGGACAGAGTGTCAGAAATACAGGACAAGGTGGTATAGTGTGGTCAGTTGGATGGCCCCCAACAAAGCCTCATGTAATATTGGATGGGGCCGAGTCTGGAGTTCATGATTGGTTTGTTGTCCAGCGCTGGGATTGGTGGTGTGAGTGCTGCACCTGCCCAGGGTGGAGCCGACTTACAGTGTAAGGGCGAGAGGAAGGTGCTCCTTCCTCTCTCTCACTGGTTTGCCTTGCTGTTTGGTGGCTGCCATGAATGGCTGCCCCGCCATGCCATGCTGCCTTGGAGCCAACTAAGTATGGACTGAAACCCCCAAGAACTGTAAGAAATAAACCTTTCATTCCCTCATTTTGGGTGCCAGGTATTTTGCCTCAGCAGCGAGTGAAAAGTAACTAAGACAAGGTGGATGTAGCAGATCATAAACTCAGTGATATCCTGAAAATAACAAGACACCATGCAGGCTGGATCCAACAGTTGCTAGGTAAAACAAAACAAAACAGCAAACAAGTCAGGCATAGTGGCGCACACCTTTAATCCCAGCACTCAGGAGGCTGAGGTAGGAGGAGCGTTGTGAGTTCTAGGCTGGCTTGGGCTACAACGCAAGTGCAAGGCCAGTCTGAGCTACATAGTGCGACCCTGTCTCAAAACACCAGGGCTGGGAGTTTGGCTCAGCGGCTTAAGCGCCTGTGTGGCAGGTATGAGATTGTGAGTTCAATCCCTGGTGCTGCAAAACAAACAAACAAACAAAAAAAACTAACCTCAATTATGAAAATAAAGGAAAAATTAGATGATGACTCAAAAGGTATAAAAATGTATTCACTGAAAGGAGAGCAGAAAAATTTCCAAATCTAGGGAAAAAATTAAAAAAGTATATAGTATTCCAAATAGCCATAACTGGAAAACAACCTCTCCATGACACATCATAATAAAAATTTTGTAAGTTCAACAAAGGGAGAGAACACTAAAAGCTGTTAGAGAAAAACAGCAAATAACCTATAAAGGCAAGCCTGTCAGAAAAATTGCAGATTTCACAGCACAAACCTAGAAGCCAAGAGAGGCTGGAACAAAGTTTTTAAAGCCCTAAAGAGCAATTATCAATCAGACTTTTGTATCCTGCAAAATTAGCCTTCAAACTTGAGGAAAAGTAGAGACTTTCCATGACAAAAAACTCCTAAAGAAATACGTGACTACTGAACCAGCACTGTGGAAAATACTTAAAAGAATCCTAGACAGAGTCAGGAAGACCAGCAGCACCAGAGAGCCAAAGGGAAAGCATGCTTTTAACTGGGAGAGTATTACTCAACCAAAAGGAAAAAAATTAAAAATCAGCACTGAAAAAAAATACAATGGCAGAATTCAATAAACATCTTACAATAACTTTCAATTTTAACCATTGCAACTCCCAAGTCAAAAGACACAGAGTGACTGATGGAATCTAAAACAAAATCCAACTATACATTGCCTGCAAGAGACACACCTCATTCAAAAGAAAGTACACAGACTGAAAATAAAGGATGGAAAACAATACTCCATTCAACTGGAGCCCTAAAACATCAGGAATTGTTATCTTATTTTCAGACACAGCAGACTTTAAGCCAAAAGTGATCAGAAGAGACAGAGATGGCTACTATGTAGTGGTAAAGGGAACGATTCAACAGGAACAGAGAACAATTGTAAATTTTTTTTTTTTTTTTTTTGCGGCACCAGGGATTGAACTCACAACCTCGCGCCTGCCAGGGCAGACGCTTAAGGCACTGAGCCAAACTCCCAGCCCTGGTTTTTTGAGGCAGGGTCGCACTATGTAGCGCAGGCCGGCCTTGTGCTTGCGTTGTAGCCCAGGCCGGTCTCGAACTCACAACGCTCCGCCTACCTCAGCCTCCCGAGTGCTGGGATTACAGGCGTGCGCCACCACGCCTGGCTAATTGTAAATATTTACGTACACCCAACTTCGTAAAACAAAATCTATTGGACTTAAAAGGACAGCTTGACACAAATACAATCATAGTGAGGGACTCCAATACCCTATGTTCACAATTATACAGGTCAACCAGACAAAAAATCAGCAAAGAAACATCAAAGTTAAACCACATCATTGAACCGATGAACTTAAGTAGTATCTATACTCAGGAGGCTGAAGTAGGTGGAGCGCTGTGAGTTCAAGGCCCTCTTGGGCTACAACGTGGCCGCAA
>RJWM01020634.1:0-36810 GCA_004363535.1 Dasyprocta punctata | reverse complement strand
GTGCATAGTGGAGAATTCATACATTCATTTATCATGAACGTTTTTCCTGCAACTCTGTGAGTGAAAAGCAGATCATCCAGTAGAAATGTGAACAGACGACTCAAAGAAAAATTATACACAATGCTTTGGCATAGAGAAATGTCCAACCTAGTCCAGAAAGCATTTCAGCTAGCTTGGCTAAACCCGCACATACACCAAACTCTCACTGTTTCTATTCCTACGTACGTAACTCATAGACTATTTACCGAGGGTGACTTCAAGGTAAGTACAAGAATATTCACCATGGGAATGTTTGGTGCGGATAAAAAGCCTACACGATTTTGATGTCGTCCAGCAATAAATTTTGGTGTGTTCATCAGAGGAACAGTACTCATTTAGGAGAATGAACGATACACGGTAATAGGCTACAATAGGGGTGAATTTCCTAAATAAATACCAAGAATTCATTTATAATAACTAACCTGACGTATGGTTTCTTCTGCAGAAGGTTAAAAGTCAGGCAAAACTAATGCATGAGCTTAGACCCGTGGGTTTATCTTTGTCCCTGGCTGCTTAAAGTAGTGTGTGAATGGATGAACAGAATGAGAATGAGGGATCCGGAGTTTCATCTGGTTCTGTTTTTAGGGTTGGATGCCGATTGTATGGTTGGGTACACTTTGCAAAACCCCCTTGAGCTGCTGACTTAGGATCACAGATTTCTGTTGGTGAAGCTTAAGTAAATTCTTTCCATGGAAAGTAAATAATTGACCAGTTCTTAGTTATTAGTTCTTTCTGCTGTTACTGAAGAGGCAAGATAACAATTTAGTTATGGCATGTTCCAGACTAAAGTATCTGCATAAACACCCTGTAGACTACCAGGAAAAGAGGAATAGTGATGAAGGCCCCCGTATTTAAAGCAGGGATTCCTGAAGGATGTCTCAGGTGAAGCTCGATGAGGTTGACTCTGGTTGACTAAGGCCGATGCGTGATCCCACTAATGAAAATGAACACATGAGCTGTGGGACAGGAAATTAAGTCTGTGTTGGGGAGTTTGGGGTTAAGGGCCCATCAGCATTTGCATGGTGGTGCAAGATCTTGGAATACCGGGTGGAGGGTGTTGTGGTTTAGTACTAAAATGTTCCCCCCAAAGTCTCATGTATTCAGAAATGGGAACTTGATAGGTGAGTGGATTGTGGAGATGCTGAGCTCATCGGTGGATCAACCGATTGATGAGTTTGCGGCCAAATGTCCTGGTGGGAGGTGCAGGCTTGGAGGCAGGCAGGATGCGACGGGAGGTGAGTCGCCGAGGGCATCCGGAAGGTTGTATTATTTTCCCCAGCTCCTCCTTTCTCTGTGTTTCTGGTTGCCATGGGCGAAGCAGGTTTCCGCTGCCGTGTCCTTCCACCGTACCATTTCTGCTGCCTTATAGCCAACCAACCGCAGAGTGAAATCACTAAAACTGTGGGCCAAAATAAAACTCTCCTCCTTTAAGTTGCAGGCGTTGGATATTTTGTTCCAGTGTTGGCAGGCTGACTGATCCAGAGCGATCAGGAAGGAGGTTAACCTCAAGGGGTTTTACCAGCTGCAGGAAAGCAGCAAAAGGGCACATTACTAGGGTCACCCCTGTTCACCATCTGTGGGCTCACTCATCTCTGGAACTTAAATGCAAGTTAATTTCTAGTCTTCCTTTAGTGTCTAGAGCTCCAGAATTCTTAAGACAGTATAGTGAACCGCACACAGCTTTGTAACAAGGTATCAAGATACCACTTTGGAATGCCTAGTGGCAGATTCAAGATGGCTGTATGGATAGAAACATATCTTTAGGAGCGTCCCTTGAAGCAATGACACCGTCTTGTGGGTCTGGATGTGCTCCCCAGTCCACAGCTCTAGGCGATGTACTTTGGGAACATTTGGAAATGCAGAATGCACACGTGGGACTAGCTTTGGTTGAATGTGCTATGGCATTCCCAAGTAGGAGATGTGAGATCAGTAACTTTCATGTGTCCCTTTCAGGTGTGAGCCCTCGTGAGCTACTCGTTTTCAAGAACTGTACCTGGAACTGCACATTCGTATATACAGCCCTACAGCCACCTGAAACTCCAAAACAAAACGTGAAAACTAATAGTTTCTATTTTACTCATTGTTGTAACGGCCAGCGATGCAATGAAGGAGGGCCTACTAATGTAGAGAGGGACATATTAGAGGACAGTGTAATTGAGGAGGACATACTAGATGGGAGTGTACGTTTGATGGCATCAGCATTTTTCCTGATTTTTGCCTCCATCATTGCCAGCAATACACTGACAAGAGAACCCCTCCTTGGAGGAGTCTGTTAGCCTTCCCTTTCCTCAGACCAGTTTTGCACTCCGTTATCCCCTTGAGACATTGCCAGTCTGCCAGCTGACCCACTTATGTTTCACTGTAAGTGCAGAATAAAGTCATTGTTGAAAACACTCACGAACAATTGTTTTCTTCCACGTACTCAGGCAGTCACACCGGTGTTTCTCTTCTTCTTTCCTTACTGCCCGCTCTAGAGTTCCTGTGTGCTTTCATTACTTGAACTGCCCTTTCTCTTTCAGACATGGTGGGCTGCATATTCACTGCGCAAATATGTCAAAATTATCTTGCTGTTTTAGCATTCAGAGGTTATTTCAATCAAATGGCAAAATAGCTACGGTGCTAGTCTCCATCCTGCTCAATGGTGAGGTCCTGGCTCCCTCAGACCAGAGGCGTCTGGGGCCACGTAAGACTCTGTCCTTTCCAATTCTCCAATCAGGCTGAAGGAAGCAGGCAAAGTTCCTGGTGATGAATGACACCTGGATCATCGGGCCTGACATCGGTATGTGTGTTCGGTACCCTGTGGGCTCAGACATGTTCTACGGGACCTACAGTGTTCCATCCAGTGACACCTGCCTACGTGGAAGCGACAGAATCGTTTCCCAAGTGCTATCATGGGGAAGGAGCCCATGTTTCTTTGGTGTGAATTGTTTGGGGACCAGAAATATTGAGGCTGTTTTTGCAGGGTGGCTGGGCCATGGTTTCTCACCAGCAGGAGGCTAAGAGTTTTCCAGCAGTTGCTGGCTCACTTTTTGAATCTAGTCATTCAACTGGGTGTGAAGCAGCCTCTCGTGATGGTTTTGATGTGCATTTGCCTTGTGCCTAACGATGATGATCATCTTTGCATGTGCTATTGTCCTTCTGTTTATCTGATTCAAATCAGTTGTTCTTTTTCAAATTGGGTTCTCTTTATTGTAGGGGTGCTTAGTACACTTATGATAGAAATGTTTTCTCAGATGAACAGTTTGCACACTCATTCTGTGGGCTGTCTTTTCACCTTCTTGAGACTGTCTTTTGAAGCACAGTTGTTTTCAAGTTTCACCAGGTCCAAATTACTTTTTGTCGTTCATTTACTTTGCCACAACCATGGTCAGGAGGGATTACCTGTATTACCTCGTAGCTCCTGCACATTTTCTCTCTTATGTTTAGATCTGTGGCTTATTATGAGTTAATTTTCATATATGATCTCAGGGAAAGGTCCAACATCATTCTTTTCTATGGAGGTATAAGGGGTCTCCACATTACTTCTGGAAAGGACTGCTCTATCCTTGTTGCATGGTTTGTTACCTTGGTGCAAAGTCAGCTACAGATGTGAGGTTCATTTCTGGATGCGCAGCTCTACCCCACTGCTCTCCACGTCTGTCCTTGTGTCACTGCCACACTGTCATGATCGGCATCGCCTTGCAGTCATTTTTTTTTGTTGTTGTTGTTTTTTGTTTTTTGTTTTTGCGGCACCGGGAATTGAACTCACAACCTCGCGTCTCCCAGGGCAGGCGCTTAAGGCACTGAGCCAAACTCCCGGCCCTGGTTTTTTGAGGCAGGGTCTCACTATATAGCTCAGGCCGGCCTTATGCTCGCGTTGTAGCCCAAGCCGGCCTCGAACTCACAACGCTCCGCCTACCTCAGCCTCCTGAGTGCTGGGATTAAAGGCGTGCGCCACCACGCCCTGTTCTCGCAGTCATTCTTAACATCAAGAGCCGTGAATCTTACTGCTTTGGTCTTTTGTATGATTATTTTGAAAGCGGCGAGTCCCCTGCAAGTCCACGTGACTTTGAAAACCAGCTCATCGATTTGTACAGAGGAGGAGGCTGAGATTTTGATAGGACCGTGTGGACACTGCAAGACAACTTTGAGGAAACATTGTTATCAAAGCAATAGCCAGTCTTTCGGTGCAGGAACACTGATGCTCCTCTATGCTGAGATCTGATTTGCTTTCCTTCAATAATGTTCTGAAATTTTTGGAGACTAAGTTTGAACCTCTTTTGTGAAATGTATTGCGAAATAGTGTAGCTTTTTTTTTTTGATGCTATTACGAGTGGAATTGCTTTTGTAATTTCAGTCTGAGATTTTCTACAAGTATGTGAAAATGCAGTTGTTTGCCTACTTATCTTGTATCCTGAACCTCGCTGAACTGTTTCATTCGATATGATACATTTCAGTGGTTTTCTGTGGATATTCTGTGTACAGGATCCTGTGGTCCTTGAACAGAGGACCATCTTTCCCATCTGAAGGACATTTCACTTGCTTTTATCGCTACTTCCTCTGGCTAGAATTCCCCAATACGTTATGGGATAGCAGTGGTGAGTGTAGATATTCTTGCTCCCCACCTACTCGGGAGGAAAGCAGCCAGCCTTTGATCATTACGTTTGAGGTTAGTCAAGAACTTTTATGTCTTTTATCAGATTAAATAATTTCCTTTTAGTTAAAGTATGCTCATCATTTTCATCATGAAAACAGAGTTTGATTTTGTCAGGTGCCCTTCTGCATTACTGAGAGTATGATCTTTGGTTTTCAATCAACAGATACTGTACATTACAATATTTGAATCTTGTATTTTGAACCAACCTTTTATTCTTGAGTAAACTCCCATTGTGCATGGTGCATAACTGTTTTTATATGCTTCTGGATGCAGCCAGCAGAGGAGGGAGAAAGCCCAAGGCATGAAGCAGAGAGGGTGGTAGGGAAGACACAAGCGTAAGTTGAGGGCCTCTCTGCCCTTCTTCAGCCCTAAGGTAAAGGGGACCTTGCAACCCCTGGTCTGAAAGCTGCCATTTGGATTCACCATAGTGTCCACCAGTCTATCGCTGTCACCCTGGATTCCCTGCCCTACCGCATTTTGCCCTCCTCGTGCAGTCCTTACCTTGAGTTTTAAAGTGCCCTTCATGCCCCTTGACTAGCTGGCCCATGACAAGCAGATTCCCAGAAGCAGGAAAACGAGCAAGAGCCAAGGCCCTTTATAGGAGCACGGACTGTGAGAAAGCACCACCGGGATGTCAAACCGTTATCATGACTTCTCCATCCAGTGGGAGTTAGAAGTTTCCCTTTGTTTTATAGGTTGATAATTTAAGACTTCTTAAGAACAATGGTGCTTTAATGCATTTCGTAGTTCACAGATTTGTTTTACTTAAAACGAGTGTTTAAAAAGGCTATTAAAAGGGTCCGGGGTCTCTTCTAATTGATTCAAAAAGTTCGTCCATCTTGCTCCTCCTTCACACTGGGAGGAGGAAGAGGCTTCGGCAACCTCTCTCCAGCCACTTTATTTTTTTACTTTTATTTTAAAGATAATAAAATCCAACAAAACAGAACAAAGTCAATCAAAGCAAAGCAGTAGAATTGGTACGTAACTTCAAAGCAGGAAACTAGGAAAACCATAGCTACTATAGTACATCTTGTTACCTTCACAATAGTCGTCCATTCCATCAGGTATAGCAAAGTTGAACCAAAAACAAAACAGAATAAAACCAAAACAAAATATTGACTAAAGCAAAACAGTGAGAACAATATTGGGCCTCCACTTTGAATCCAAGCCAGACCCTGCACCTGCTCTCAACGCCCGCCCGCCAGCAGGCCTGGCCAAAGCGGGGATCAGCGCACCTCCTTCATTCACCTCTGGTTGGAGGCCCCGGCTCTGAACTCTCTCCTATGTTTCTTGGGCAGAGGAAGGGACAGTTCCTTCCATGACGTGAGCAGTGGCCAAATACAGTCCCCAGGAGAGACTTGAAAGACTCGACCGCCCGGGGTGGGGGCGATCACGGGAACGGCATTCACGGTGACAGCAGATATTTGGGGGCAGGGCCCTGACTGTGCCTGCCCAGGGCCAGAGCACTGGATACCAGAGAAGTTGTGGCCCAAGGGTACATACTTCAAAGTCGTACCTCAGAGCCCAGGCAACGAATGGATGAGGGTCCTACACATCTGGAAGCAGAGCCTCCAGGACCTATAACTGGAGAGGCTTCAGACCATCAAACAGCTGGAGCCTATGTTTAGGTACGGTTCGTTCTGGTCCCTTGGCGAGGACACTCAGAGCCTCCTGCCCTGCTGTACGCCAGGCCTTTGGCAGGCACATGGTGCTGTCATTCCCCTGTTGGCCCTGGCACTCTGAGCCTCAGGAAAGCGAGGCAGGAGCACGGCAGGCTGCTGGCCTGAGTCTGCCATGGAGACCATGGCTCTTCATGAGGACAGGGCAAAGTAGAGGTCACTGTGCAGGGGACAAAATCCAGAAGAACTGAAGTAGGAGAGGGTCAGGGCACAGCAGGAGAGACTTCCTATGGAGCAGAGGCAAGTCTAAGGGAAGGGGGAGGTCAGGCAGGATCCAGTCTAAATTGGCTATGCAGAGTGCCTCCTTGCCCCAAGGAGGACAGGATGCCATCCAGCAGGCCTCTGTGCTCTGTCCCACTGGTATGAAGTTGAACTGGGAAGTACACGGGTTGTCTCTGTGGTGGTTCTTTTTTTTTTTTTTTTTTTTTTTTTTTGGTGTCACTGGGTATCGAACTCACAACCTCGCGCCTGCCAGACCGGCGCTTAAGCCACTGAGTCAAACTCCCGGCCCTAGTTTTTTTGAGACAGGGTCGCACTATGTAGCTCAGGCCAGCCTTGCGCTCACGTTGTAGCCCAAGCCGGCCTCAAACTCACAATGCTCCTCCTACCTCATCCTCCTGCGTGCTGGGATTAAAGGCATGCGCCACCACGCCCAGCTCTGTGGTGGTTCTCACCAAGGGCATCTGGCACAGATGGAAGCCACAAAGGGCTGGTCAGGGAGAAGTGTGTAGGTCGGCAGGAATCAGTGACCTACTTTGAGAATGTGTGAGCGTGTGTGTGTGCGCTTATGTATTGCATCTATGTGCATATTTTATATTTGCATTTGTATGAGTGCTGTGTGTCTTCAAAATGTGTATCTGTGTGCACGTGTGTTGCTAGGAACATTCATATTATATGCGCAAGTAGTCTCCCTGTGTGCATTTCCATGTGTGGATGGGTCCGGCTCCTGCATTTGTTCGCCCATGTGCATGCCTATTTGCACGTGAGTGTAGACTTCCTTCAAGGTCATAGATGCGTTCATGTACCTGTGGGCGTGATCACCGGCAACAGTTGTGGGCTTCAGTCATAGAAACAGGCAGGTGTGTGGCCCACAGCGCGAATCCCTGCCCATCACTGCCTGGAGAACCTCTGCGCAGCCCCTATGTTCTCTGGGCTGTGGCTTAGGAATATGATGAGAGCCGAGGTTTTGGTCATGGCCTACAGAACATGGGGACATCCTAGGTGACAGGGAGATGCTGCGGGCTCAAGAGGCAGCATGCTCCATAGGGAAGGATGGGGAGCTGGGAAACCAGCCACTCCTTCTTTGGAGCATGGTGTGGGTCAGGTGGGCAACCCTTGACAGGAGGGTCAACTTCCTGTCTTGGAGGTAAAGCCACCCTACCCAGGCAACGTTGCCTTGGGAGCCGAGTGTGTAGGGCCTGGGGCCTGCCAGTTCACAGGAACGACAGCGGCCATCTCCCACAGCAGTTTTAAGTGGAATCTTCTGTTCTCTGCCCTGGCGGGACCAACTCCACTGAGGTTTTTATGTCTTCTGAGGTGAAGGATGAGAGGCAATGCCACAAGAGGCAGGTTGCCTTGGCTGGGAAGGTGTGGGGCAAGCTGAGGCCCAGGCAGGGAAGGGCGGGCCTCTTCTACTCATTCCCTGCTTTCTGGGCTGAGGGCCCTGAGGCTTTTGTCTGGATCCAGTAAGAGGCCTGGATGCTGCACCTAGTGCTCTGGGTAAGAAGGGCCGGGGGTCGGGGGCTGGCAGGAAAGGGTCTTACAAGGTGAGGCAGGGCCCACGTAGGAGCACAGGCTGCGCCTCCTCCACCACATGGGGGCTGCACTGAGAAGCTTGCAGGCGCTGGTCATGACTGTGGGCCTTTGAGGAGCCCAGATGCAGACCACGCTACTGTTTTAGGGGGTGGACCCTTCGTTAGAGACTTCAGGCCAAGATGTAGAGAATGTCTACTGCTTCATTTTGTTGCCCACCTCCCTCCCTCTCCTCACTTTCAAGCCTATCAGCTAGTCACACCTCCTCACCAAGAGTCCCAGTCACAAGACTGAGATGGGATGTAGGGCGTGGCAAAGCTGGCTGGGGAAATAAGCCTGGCCTATTAATTATAAGATCCCAGGACTGCGCCAAATAATTCGCAGGACCCCGGATGTAGAACTTCTCACTTGCTCCCGGGCGATGTGGATGGCATATAAACACACAGACACCACCAGGAGCCCACTGTGGTGACTCTTTACAGTAGCCCGCTCTGTGTCTTCTAGATCAGGGTGCACTTTCATTTTCGCTCTTTTTCTCCTTTCCTCTTCTGTTTGAGCCAAATTTGCTCTGCAGAGCCAGTTTCTCTCTTTTTTTATTACCCCTCTCATTTTCAAACAAACTTAAGGCAATGTTTTTGGCTTGTCTCATTCAGAGTTTTGTTAGTGGCAAGAAGTACCTGGAATAAGTTTAGTTGGTGAGCTATTTCTAAGAGAACTACCCGATAACATTTTTGGTGTAGCCAGCCAGGAGACAAAAGCTCCGGTACTGAGGAGGCCAAGGTAAGCCCCGTGCGGGCACACATTTTGTTTCTCTCTAAAATGTCACAACTGCTTTCTTTCCTCCTTCTGTCCCTCACTCTCTCTCCTAGGCTGGGAATGCAGGGTCTCTTCTCAGGGTGCACGGGGAACCGTGTGCTGCTTTTCTGGCTGTGGTGACCGGAGGAGGCTTTTGTTTTTCTTTCTAGCTCCTCGCCTCCACTCTCTAGGCCTCTGTGTTTGTTTGTTGTGTGTTTTGCTACTCGTTTTGGAAATTACCCTGGTCTCTGCTTACTTTAGTTTGTAAAGTGGCTTTTTTCTCAGTTTGCGTTTTGGTCTGGAGTGCTGGCACCTTACCTTGCCACATGGCCAGCCACCAACTTGTCTTGCTGCATGATGTGACTATTATACGGATGTGTGTCACTGGCCATCACCATCTTTTCTTTTTCCTGTCTCCTTTTTCTTTTCCCTGTCTTCTCCTTGTCTTTGTCCTTGTCTTACCCTTGTCGTCCTCCTCGCCCTCCTTTTTCTTCTTCCTTTTTTTGTTTTTTTTCAATAACTGATCTTGTGAGCTAAACCTCTGATTTTAGACGAGCATACGGGCTGTGGAGAACAAGAGAGAGGAGCCTTTTTTCTGTCTCCCCACACAAAAGGAAAACATCGTCTGCTGTCCCTTCAAAGAAATCTTTTCCCACGTGAAACCTCAATGGGAGCAACAAACTGGCCAGCCTTGCAAGGGCTGCAGCCCTAGGCAAACGCGGGTGCGCAGGGCTGTGTCCAGCTGCATTGGTGCCTCAGGCCTCCTATTCCCCAGGTAGTTGCAGGCCCGCAGGCACCACTATGCGACTGTCCTGGTCGCACAGGGCCATCTTAACTCTGCTCCAGGAGGAGGTGCTAATGCAGATGAACAAGCAAACAAACAAACAAATGAAAAAACACCTGTTTATTTTAAAATGCCCGGAGCTTCTGGCCAGGACTGAGTGCCAGGCAAGCAGAGCAGTGGTAAGGTGGGCACTGAGCATTCTGACATTGGTGCTGCCCACCCCAAACAGATGTGCCTTCGGAGAATGAGGCCCCAAGGTTTTGCTGGGAGCATGAGAAGCCTCAACTCTATCCCTTGGTGGTGTGCTACTGTGCAGCCTACTGGTCTGCAAGCCCCACACCCCTCATGCCCTTTGCTATGGTTTATACATTGTGTCAACTTGAGAAGTCTAGCAGCTTAATTAAGTAACTCAGCAGCTCTACATCCTGGGGTGTAGAGCACAGTTACCTGGTCATTGTTACAATTTGAGGTCAGAAGTTTAACTGGGAGACTCAGGAGGGAGCCAGGGGTCTTACTTTGTAAACATCCTCATCCTGTGCAAAGGAAGGCAAGGATGTGTGTGATGCTACACCCACCCTGGGGCGGGGCTGGGGGGGTGGGGGGTTGGGGGGAGGGAGGGGGGGCGGTGTCCTGTGTACTATATAAAGGAGGAGAAGAGGCTTGCTCGCCCCCCCTTTTACTCTGGCTGCTTTTGCTCGGCTGCTGCCTTGACGTGCTGCCCCAGTGCCATGCCACCCTGCCTTGGAGCCAGCTGATTGTGGACTGAAACCTCCAAAAACTGTAAGCTAAATAAACCTTTTCTTCCCTAATTTTGGGCGTCAGGTGTTTTATCTCAGCAACGAGTAAAAAGTAACCAAGACACCCTTCCTGGCCCTAAAGAGGCACAAAGGCACCAGAACTGACTGTGTGCCTCAGGCACTAGACTAGCATACAGATTATCAGCGCTACTCTCAAGATCCGAGGACCCGCCTGAGCCCATTGCCTCCTGGCTTTTGTGCTTCCCTGTTTAAATTCAGGTAAGTTCACATCCCATACCTGATGCCTGAGCAGAACAGCATTTAACCACATTTAAAACCTAACTAAAAGTAACCACGAACCTAGAAAAACAGCCATCCCCGTTCTTAGTCCTTTTTCCATTGAAACAAATATAAGAGATGTTTTTCTCACATGGTTTCACTATGGTGAAGTCATCAGGGGACTCCGTCTTGCGGCCTGGGTCTCTTCAGATTCGCCTGCAGCCACCACGGTGGTGTGTCTCTTCTTCTACACTGACTCCCTCGAGGGCCCAATCCCTCTCTGACGGCCTAGATTCCTGTCTAACTTAGCTGACTATAATGTTAGCAATAAAACCAGCAACAGTCATATCGTTAAAGACAAACCGGATATTAACGTACCCTGAGAACTCAGTAAGGTACCACACTGAACCATAGAAGGGAGATCTGTAGAAATACTAAGACACACCAAATATTTACATACAGTAAATGCCTACCAAATGCCACATCCATGCCCCCATTATACTTAACAACGACGCTGCTGAAGGGCTTTTTGCTTCTAGGCAATCTTGCGCAGGAACCCCTTTCCATAATGTCTGTAGCTCTACTTAGTTTTGGGAGAGTTGACACAGATGACTCTTGGATATTCACAGATGTCTTCCCCTTGTCCCGCAATGTTCTTTCCAAGAGGATATTAAGGCATTAACCATCTGCAGTCGTCTCCCTCAGTGCTGAAGTAGCTTGCCCTGGTGATGACCAGCCAGAATGTTACTGGGTTTGGGGGTGCTGGAGGTGGTTTCCAGGTTCTTTCCATCTTGAACAAAGAATTGAGTGAAACAAGCAAGAATGGCAGAAACGTTTCACACTGATTTGAAAAATCAAACGTGAAGGGCAAGGGCAAGCTTGGGCCGAATGGAAGAGAGGAAAAAATAAAAACCAAAATAAAATAAAAGTACACCCTCGGGGCACAGAGTGGGCTCCTACCATGAAGAGGCCCAACAGTGAGCTCCTCATGACATCTGTGCCCTTTTATTCATTCCACAAGTCGCGGGTTCTCACGACAAGTCCACATATGGGATCCTGAGACTGACTTGGGTGTGTGTCCTGGGATCTGCTCACACTTACCCCAGCCCCCAACCAGCTTTGCCACGCTTTGCCTTCCTGCCTTAAGAACATGTTTCACATTGGAGGATATGTGACAGATGATTGGAGCCAGTGTCATAAAGACCTTCTCTCTGAAGTGGAGCAATATTAGACATTCGGAAAGGGTGGCTCTTAACTTACGATTCTCCAGTCTATTGCCAAGTCTAATCCTAATGATTCTATAGGTGACCTAGCGCTCTGTTTCCTTTTGTCTATCTTTTATTTTGCTCTTTACATTCTTTATAATTTGAGTTTCTCCCATAAGAGAAACCATGTGCTGTGTAAGCTTGTGAGTCTGATTTATTTCATTTAACATTATTGTCTCGAGGTATATCCCTTGTGTTACAAATGTGTCCTTCATTTTTTTATTTTTATTTTTAATTTTTTAATATTTTTTGTTTTGAAGAGAATAAAACCAAGCAAAATACAACAGAATAGAGTCAATCAAAGCAAAACAATGAATGTGATACAAGACTTCAAAACAAGATAAAAGGCTACCATAATGCCTCTTATTATCTTCAAAATAACTGCCCATACCATCAGGCGTAACAAAATCAAACAAAACAGAACAGAATAAAACCAATCTAAACAAAACAGTGAAAGCAATACAGGACTTCAAAACAAGACAATCGGAATACAACAGTGGCTGCCATAATGCATCTTGTCATCTTCAGAGCAGCTGCTCATAGCATCAGACATGACAGTATCGAACAAAAAAAATTAGAATGAAATCAATCAAAAGAAAACAAGTAAAGCAATACGGGTCTTGAAAACGAGATAATAGGAAATCAATAATGGCTACCATAATGCATTTTGTTATTTTTGAAATAGCTGTCCATGCCATCGAATATAACAAAATCAAACAAAACAAAGTAGAATAAAACCAAACTAAACAGAACAATGAAAACAATGTGGAATTCAAATCATAATAATAGCTTAACAATGGCCACTGCCTTCCCTTTTTAGGTATTTCCTCCCCCTTCACTTTCACGATGTGTACTGTGCATTTTGGATCCCGCTAACTTCTTTAGTTTTTTTATACTAAGGAGACAACACAGTATTCATCCATGTGACTCTGAGCCTTTTCATCCATGAGCGTGATCTCAAGTTGTATCCATTTACCCACAAGAGCCTCGAGGTTTTCCTTCTTTAGAGCTGAGTAGCACTGCATTGTATAAAAATGCCATGTCTTTCTTGTCCTCTCTGTAGCTGATGGGCAGTCTACCCCCACTTCTTTCTGGTTTCCTGTCACATGGAAAGTTGTTATCTCTCCTTTGATTTTCAGTCTGTGAACCCCCTTTTGAGTTAAACGTGTTTCTTGTATAAAGCATATTGATGGATCCTGGCTCCTGATCCACTCTGCCTGTGTTTCTTTTTATTGCTGAATTGAGGCCATCTACATTAATGGTTACGGCCAACATGTACTGCCTCATCTCTGCCATGCTATCTTCCTGCCTTTGGTTGCTTACTTTTCCTCTCCATTCAATTTTCTGCCCGACTTGGTGATTCCCCCTCTGCTGCTGTTCCTGGAACCGTGTTCTTTTTTATCTCTCTAGAATGTGCTTCAGTACTCTTTGTAGGGTTGGTTTGGTGGTCATGAATTCCTTCAGTCGTTCTTTGTCATGGGAGTATCTTGTTTCTCCACTAATTTTGAAAGAAAGTTTTGCAGGGTACATCAATCTGGGTTGGAAGTTCTTTTCTTTCAGGACTTGAAATACTTCACGCCAAGCTCTTCTTGACTTGATGGTTTGTGTTGAGAAGTCCGTCATGATTCTCTTGGGGTTTCCTTTATAGGTGCTTCTGTTTCTTTTCTCTAACAGCTTTTAATATTCTGTTCTCATGTTGAACTTCTGGGGTCTTGATTATTATATGTCTGGGTGTAGATTTCTTTTGGTTATGGCTAGCTGGAGTTCTATATGGCTCACTTATCTGAATGTTACTTTTCTTTCCCATGCTTGGGAGGTTTTCTGATATTATTTCTGTAAACAGACTTTTAATGTCATTTGTGTTGACCCCTGCTTTTTCACTCATACCTGTTATTCTTAAGTTATGTTTCTTTGGGTTGTCTTGCAGTTGTTGAATTGTTACTTCCTGGTTCCTTGTTATTTTTAAGAGATCTTCCCTTTCAGGATCATAAGCTGCAAACCTGTCTTCAAGGCTTGAAAGTCTATCTTTGGTTTCTCTCAAGCGGTTTTGGCAGCTTTCAATGGAGTTCTTAATTTCCGAGATATCACTTTGAATCTGCTTCATGTATTCTACATCTTTATTATATCGTTCATTCAAGGTTTCCCTCATTTTCCTATACTCCTCCATTTTTTTTATCTATATCTTCTTTAGAGGTGATTAGCGATTCTTTTATTATGTTTTTCATTTCTTCTTTTACCTGAGATAACATTTCTGTTCTAATTTCTTTTATAGCCTCATGAAGTTGTTTCTTTACTTCAGATGCCATTGCTTCAGAAATTTTAGGTGTGTGACTCCCGATCTCTTCCGTGTTGACATCACCTGGACTTGCTCTGCTTGGGTTGGAGGCCAGAGACTGCCTCTCGCTTCTTTGTCTTGCCATATTCCTGGGTTCTTCTGGACAAGTGTGTAGGACAGGAGGGTCCCAGGCACTTCCCACATTGGCTACAATTTCTCTGAAGCAAGACTGTGTGGTTCTTCTACCCAGTGCTGGCTATGAGTGTGTTGGTGCAGGGCTGTCTGCTGCTTTTCCCAACCTGTGTTGGCTCCTCGACAGCTGGTGAAGGGTGTGTGGGGGCAGGGCTGGCCGCTGCCTCCTAGCTGGCTACCACCTCCTAGCTGGTTACCAGAGAGGGTCATCCACTATGGCTCTCCCGAGTGCGTGAGGGGGCAGGGTCCACCGCCGCCTCCCGACCAAGCTAGTCACTGGCAGGGTGTCCCCACTATGGCCATTGGAGTGTGCACGGGGGCAGAGCTGGCCACCTCCTGCGGACCTGGGCTTGTCACAGGTGGGATCCTCTACTATGGCCCCTGGAGTATGCTTGGGGGCAGGACTGGCCACTGCCTCCAGACCAAGCTGGGTACCTGCGAGGAACCTCCGTGACGGCCACTGGAATGCCTTTGGGGTCGAGGCTCCATCCATGTGATTTCCACCAGTCTGCACCCAGGTAGGAGCCGCTGGAGGAAGCTGGCAGCAGTTCTGGTTCTGGGCTTATCTGGCCCGACTCCAAAATGGCTCCCGGCTAATCACTCTCTCCTGCAGGAGGACTGAGTCTTCTGCACTCAATGCCAGCCAGTTCAGTCCTCTGCGTCCACTGCTCCCTTCCACCACTGTGTCTCTTTGCAGAGGCCTCTGGGGTCACCGGCCACCACAGTCACAGTGACAGTGCATCCCCTTGTTCCGACAGCTCCTCTCACACAATGGGTGTGGCTCTGGGCTAAGGTGACACCAGCCACCACCTTCTGCTTTGTTGAAGTTTTTCTTTTTACTCTCTCTGGGTTTCAATTCTCACTTTACATTCTTCATGGGTCCAGGGGACCCAATTCCTTCTTTCCTGTCTTCCCCACAATGCTACATTCCAGCATCTGGACTGTATCTCTCAGAGAGGCTGTTTACTCTGCTGCTTACTGTTCTGGCATCTTCCCTGAAGCCGAAACGTATCCTTCTTAATAGCAGAGTAGTACTGCATTGTGTGTAAATACACAATAAGAACTCAGACTTGGTGGAAAAGGAGACTTCAGAAGTAGTGGGGAAAGGAGATCTTGAACTCTGGTGGTGAGGAAGCTAAAGTATGTGCAATAGAATTAGTGGGGTATGGGGCTGATCTTGGACTCCAGAGTGGGAGCTGGGGCTGGTCTTCACCCCGAAAATTTCTGTATTTCCCCTGGTGGTCCACCCTCATCTCCTTACCTTGACTGTCCCTTCATTACTCTCCTAGTTGCTGTGATGCCTTCAGGTAGTCGCATGTAAAACTGGCTCCTCCCAGTCCTTGTGCAGCCTCCTGTTTCACCTGCACCGGCCCGTCCCTATCATGTTGTCTCATTTGTCACAGGGTGGAGAGGCCTTTGCTGTTGCAGAGATAGCCCAAGGCTCCTCAGTCGCCTTTCCATCTCCTCTCCAGCAGGTAGAGTGCCAGCCTCACATGCCTGTGGAAATCCAAGGTGACTGTGTCCCTCTTTAAAGCCACTGGTCTCAGGGCAGGAAGGGTCCTCTTAACAGCTGCCTTGACACCTTCTCCCTATTGCTTCCTGGCACTTTCTGTGGGTCATTTTCTGACTGTTTGGAGGTGGGAACTGGAGACATCCCATTTCCCACCTTTCTTCCCTATTTGAATTGCGCTTTTACATCCCTCTTTTTCCTTTCAGATCCCTTAGACCGTTCATGCCAGCTTTCAGTCTGTCCTATTTTTTTAGTTACTACTCTGGCTAAAATAGTTGTTGCCTATATTGAGAATAATCTGGGTGGCCGTCTGTCTATTATTTGGAAATGTCTCTTAAATTCCAGACCTAAGGATTTACTAGTTTTCCCTTTGCTGAGTGATATTTGGCTTAAGGTCACTACAGTGAGAAAACGCAATCTTAAATTTCAAAATTTACTTTCTGCCCTGAAGCAGCCACCATCTTATCCTCTTCCAAAAACAAAACAAAACAAAACAAAACAAGCAACAACCAAAAAACCAAAAAACCCAAACAAAAAACAAAAACAGAAAAGCATGGCCTAGAAATCTACAGCAGTTATACTGACTTCACAGTTCCTGACTTTCCATTCCACAGCCTCCTGTGCTTTGGGTTATGCTGGTCTTAGGTTTTTTTCCCTGAGATGTTGTAAACTCACTCCACCAACATGTTCTTATAGCAGGTCTATCATGAACACTATTTGCCAACAGTTTTGGTCCCGTATTATTTGACATTTTTGCTTCTGGAGAATGGAATGTCTCCTTGAAAATTCCTTCTTTCTTTCCTGGTGTGTAGCTATTGATCTTTTATTTTTCTCTTTATCACTGTTTGTGTGAAATGTTGACTGTCTCTTCAGTTGTTGCTACATGAACGGTTTTCTCTTTTCTCTTCTGGCTGCCTCTCAGATTTTCACCTTTCTTCCTCTTTCTTTCTTTCTTTCTTTCTTTCTTCCTTCCTTCCTTCCTTCCTTCCTTCCTTTCTTTCTTTTGTTCTTTCGTTCTTTCGTTCTTTCTTCTTTCTTTTTCCAAGCATAGGTGGCAGCCCTGTGGGCTGGTTTGCTATTTTATGAAGTCCTATGTCTATGTTTTGTTTGATCTGTAAGTCTCTTATTTCAGGTTGGTTTCAGTATCAGGATGTGTGCCCCTCTCCTTATTCCAATTGTTGTGTTTTTAGTTGATTTTCTGTGAGTAGTTCTGTCGACCTGCTTGGGGGGGGGTGCCCAAGGGAGATTTTCTGGAGTGAGATCCCATGTTAAAGAATGCACTTGTGGAAGATGTCAGCAGCAACAGCAGGCAGCATGAAGAAGAACAGAGCACAGCACAGGAGGGCAAGAGGGCTAGAACACAAGAGCACAAGAGCTACCTGCATCTTTATTGTATAATTCTCATACAGGTTGTTATGTCATATTTTCAGTCTTACATAGTGCCATAACCAGTGCTTGCATGTTTACCTGTGCTGAGTCATAGTTACATAACTGTATTGCACTGTACGCCCACGCTAGACAGGAGGTGTCCTTAGATGTCCCTGCGCTTCCAAGCAGTCTGAGTGTTCCATACAAGCTCCAGCATAGTTCCTCCTCTGTTCAACTGTATTACCTCTCTCTGCACGGTTAAATTTGTAGCTGATTCTTTCTGTGCCCACTTGCCTTGGTACTGTACATCTATCCCTTCAGCTATACTCTTGCTCCTGGTGGTTTTCTCTCTTTGTCCTTTTGACATTTCATGTGTATGTTTGTCATGCTTACTCAGCCAAAGAGTTCCAAGTCTGTTCAGACTGAGTTTTCCACTGCTCCATGGACTTGTGCCATCCTTCTCACTGAGAGGACTCCCAGTCCCTTGAAAGTGCTTCTTCTGCTTGGGTTTAGCATCACAGCCACGCACTGGCTTTGTTGTCTTCTGTGGGGCAGCAACTCTTTAGAAACTGCACTCAGCCAAATGGAGATGAGATCCACACAAGACTGCTTGGTCTGTGTCTCTGGATGCTGATGGCCACATTTCCAGCCCCCTTCGCTCTCTGATACTAGGCATTTAAGGATCTGTGGTTTGGGAGAGAATCTCACTAGCTTGGCCTAGCTTGGTCTCCTCGGTGTGCTCTAGTATGGAGTCCTGCACCTCCCAGCTCTAGGTATTAAACACAGGAATTGGTAGCTCTGTAGTCCACTTTCTGACTTGATTTCTGCTGTGCCTCATTCAACTCTCCAGGGTTTGCCCCCTGCCCAAAACCACAGCTGGAAATTGGTTAGTAGGAATCTGCCCTTTGTTTGGGGTCATGGGAGTGTCTTCAGGAGAAGAGTATTCAGAATACCTACTGTCCAGGTGTGTGTGTGCAGAAAGGTGTCAGTGGTGGCTATGTTTTGCACCCTAGCCGGCCTGGGAGCTAGTGTTATAGGAGGGAATAAAAGAGCTCAGCATCTGCAGGTAGGTGGTATGGACATGGTATTGGGCAGCAGAATTCTGAGTTTCATGTGGAAAAGAATACCAGCATGGCGAACAAGGAGGCCCCAAGGGTGGGAGACTGCTCTGCCTCAGTCTGATATCCTGTGCCCAGTGTTACTTGCCCATCTTTCTTCTCAGACTAGAAGGCTTCTGCTGAAAACTCTGTGAATCCTAACTGACCTCCCAGAGGTGGTCTCCTGTGGCCTGTGGTCAGGTGGATATGAGAGGCCCTGATTTTACCCCATTCTTGGGGTGTGGCTTCCTGCTGCATGGTCAGCTTCAGACCCAGTACCCTGTGCTACTTTTGTGAGCACCACAGGTGGGGTGCTGCCTCCAACTGACTGGGGCTCCAGACTTGTTGCAGTCTGGGTAGAGAAGGCTCCTAACTTAGTAGGAGGAAGGCTCTTACACCAGAAAGGGACACGGAGCCTCCCCTGGGAATGGGGCTGCTTGGCAGTGTGACCGTCACCAGCCAGTATGAGTCATTGCTTCAGTGATTGTGAAAATTAAAAGTAAGACAATAGCACAAATTAACGGGCAGAAGCTTTAATTGATAAGTTTATTGTAGAAAAAGAAATAAAGCTGACTGACTTAGAGGCAGTGCCAGGAAGAGTCTGAGAGGTCAGCTGCTTCACAGACAGAGAACCCCTCACAAAGGATACATTTCATTTTCATGGGCATTTGAGGCACTGTTATCATTGTTCCTGGGCTTTTTCTCAAAAAGGCCTGGGCATCTGCACAAGATATTTAGTTGTTGTGCCATGTGAGTTTACACAGTGCCCACAATGTGCTTGAAAATGTGTGATGTCCTCCCTCTGAGTGGTGACTTTATTGTGGAAATGCATTGTGATGAAGGTATGATGAACCTGCATCCCGGTCACAACCATTGCTGTCTTTGCTTGCACCAGCCTCATCCAGTTTACATGAACATCTTATATTCTTGTGACAAGGACTACAGCTGCTTGTTCTCTTAACTAGTAACTTGATTCACCCTCCCCCCTGATACCCAGAGTTGCAGCTGCCTGTCTGTTTTCTCTCACGTGCTACTTTGAAGTCCTGCCATATCCTCATGTCCCTTTAGGGCCTGATGCATTTATAGCAGTGACATTGCATATGAGGTCTCTCAGAGCATTGGCTCAGAAAAAGGCCACCACCTGGGACTGGGGGACCTTCCTGGGCCCACAGTGTACATATGCAGTCTCAGGTGAGATTGTCCTGGGCCCTCCTTTTGCCTGTCATCAGTTGATGTCTTTGTGATACAAGGACCAAGGTAGACTTGATTCCAGGGCAGGAATTCATTCCTAACATCCTTGAACACTGGCTTCAAGTTTGGCTTCTGGCATGTTTCTGTTCTTGTTCCCCTACTGGCCACCTTGGCCCTGATGGTGTCACGTTGCCGGTAAAAGCCACAACCAAGTTGGTGGGTAGTATGCTATAGTGCTTCACCAATTTCATTTGGGGTCCAGAGTACCTGACTGATGCAAAGAAATACTCCTAGGGTGTGGGGACCTTGGGTGAGTTGCCTCATGATTTAGCCCTCTTGACTAGCCTGTGCTCTACCTGTTGTGCAGAAGTGATAGAAGATAGTATAAAATTCAGGCAAAAGTTGGTGCAGGTACAACTTGCTCCACCTGATCTCTCATCCAAGGATCTGCCAGCCCTGGGTTGGGGGCTTTTGAGGTGACCTGAGGAGGGGATATGGCATAAGAGCTCATGCTCCTGCCGGGCATGGTGGCGCACGCCTTTAATCCCAGCACTCGGGAGGCTGGGGTAGGCAGAGCGTTGTGAGTTCGAGGCCAGCTTGGGCTACAATGTGAGTGCAAGGCTGGCCTGAGCTACACAGTGCAACCCTGCCTCAAAAAAACCAGGTCTGGGAGTTTGGCTCAGTGGCTTAAGTGCTGCCCTGGCAGGCATGAGGTTGTGAGTTCAATCCCTGGTGCCAGAAAAAAAAAAAAAAAAAAAAAAAAGAGCTCATGCTCATGCTGAGGTGCGGGGAGAGCACCCTGCTGTGCCCATGCTCCTGATGCTGCTGCTGTTGCTGCTGCTTTTCTGCTATTGGTGCTGCTGCTGTTGTCCCTACTGTCATGGCTTCCCAGACAAGTAGCTGACAAGCCTAGGTGTGTGACTTCTAGAGTTTTACCTGTTTTGTCTGCCTGCACTTTATTTCTGTTTAGTTCCTTGATGCATTTTGATTTTAACTTAGTACATGGTGAAAGATATGGGTGTAGATTCAATCTCCTGCATGTGGGTAGCCAGTTTTCCCAACCTGATTTATTAAAGAGACTATCTTCCCTACAGTGTACTGAGAATCCACAAATGGGATCATATCAAATTCAAAGGATTCGGCATAACAAAATAAACAGCCAACAGAGTTAAAAGACAACCTACGAATAGGAAAATGTTTTTGTCCATTAAACCTCAGACAGGAGACTAATATCTGAAATATGTGAAGAAGTCAAAAACTTTAAATCTCTCCAAATAAAAGACCCAATCAACAAATGGGCAACTGAAGTGGATAGATACTTCACAGCAGTACAAATAACCAATAAATACCTGAAGCAACACTCACTATTTCTGTCCACTAGAAATATGCACATTAAAGCAACAATCAGATTCCATCTTGCCCCAGAAATCAAGAAGTCAAATAATAACAAATACTGGCAGGCTGCAGGGAAAAGAAACCCTTCTTCATTCTTGGTGGGAGGTTAAACTGGAACAATCACTTTAGAAATCACTGTGAGTATTTCTCAAAAAAACTGAAAACTGGAAATTCTACTTCATCCAGCTATTTTCCCTCTAGATATCTTCAGCAAAGAGTTAACAACATCATATTACCATGATATGTGCACATCCATATTTATAGCAGCACAATCCACAGCAACTAAATCTTGGAACTAGCTTACATGTCTATCAACAGATGAAAGGACAAAGAAAATGTGGTATTTACACACATTTTTCTCTGCCATAAAGAAAAATAGACTTGAGTCATTAAGAAGAAAATGGACACATCTTGAGATCAAAATGTTAAGTGAAATAAATCAGACACACAAGTTAATATAGCACATGATTTCTCTTGTTAACACTTTGGTGAAGATATCTAGAGGGAAAATAGCTGGATGAAATAGAATTGAAACCCAGAGAGAGTAAAAAGAAAAACTTCAACAAAGCAGAAGGTGGTGGCTGGTGTCGCCTTAGCCCAGAGCCACACCCATTGTGTGAGAGGAGCTGTCGGAACATGGGGATGCACAGTCACTGTGACTGTGGTGGCCGGTGACCCCAGAGGCCTCTGCAAAGAGACACAGTGGTGGAAGGGAGCAGTGGACGCAGAGGACTGAACTGGCTGGCATTGAGTGCAGAGGACTCAGTCCTCCTGCAGGAGAGAGTGATTAGCCGGGAGCCATTTTGGAGTCGGGCCAGATAAGCCCAGAACCAGAACTGCTGCCAGCTTCCTCCAGCGGCTCCTACCTGGGTGCAGACTGGTGGAAATCACATGGATGGAGCCTCGACCCCAAAGGCATTCCAGTGGCCGTCACGGAGGTTCCTCGCAGGTACCCAGCTTGGTCTGGAGGCAGTGGCCAGTCCTGCCCCCAAGCATACTCCAGGGGCCATAGTAGAGGATCCCACCTGTGACAAGCCCAGGTCCGCAGGAGGTGGCCAGCTCTGCCCCCGTGCACACTCCAATGGCCATAGTGGGGACACCCTGCCAGTGACTAGCTTGGTCGGGAGGCGGCGGTGGACCCTGCCCCCTCACGCACTCGGGAGAGCCATAGTGGATGACCCTCTCTGGTAACCAGCTAGGAGGTGGTAACCAGCTAGGAGGCAGCGGCCAGCCCTGCCCCCACACACCCTTCACCAGCTGTCGAGGAGCCAACACAGGTTGGGAAAAGCAGCAGACAGCCCTGCACCAACACACTCATAGCCAGCACTGGGTAGAAGAACCACACAGTCTTGCTTCAGAGAAATTGTAGCCAATGTGGGAAGTGCCTGGGACCCTCCTGTCCTACACACTTGTCCAGAAGAACCCAGGAATATGGCAAGACAAAGAAGCGAGAGGCAGTCTCTGGCCTCCAACCCAAGCAGAGCAAGTCCAGGTGATGTCAACACGGAAGAGATCGGGAGTCACACACCTAAAATTTCTGAAGCAATGGCATCTGAAGTAAAGAAACAACTTCATGAGGCTATAAAAGAAATTAGAACAGAAATGTTATCTCAGGTAAAAGAAGAAATGAAAAACATAATAAAAGAATCGCTAATCACCTCTAAAGAAGATATAGATAAAAAAATGGAGGAGTATAGGAAAATGAGGGAAACCTTGAATGAACGATATAATAAAGATGTAGAATACATGAAGCAGATTCAAAGTGATATCTC
Organism: Dasyprocta punctata; assembly: GCA_004363535.1. Lineage (NCBI taxonomy): Eukaryota > Metazoa > Chordata > Mammalia > Rodentia > Dasyproctidae > Dasyprocta > Dasyprocta punctata. The sequence goes on along the minus strand of RJWM01020634.1, from coordinate 14,044 downwards.
GGAAATTAAGAACTCCATTGAAAGCTGCCAAAACCGCTTGAGAGAAACCAAAGATAGACTTTCAAGCCTTGAAGACAGGTTTGCAGCTTATGATCCTGAAAGGGAAGATCTCTTAAAAATAACAAGGAACCAGGAAGTAACAATTCAACAACTGCAAGACAACCCAAAGAAACATAACTTAAGAATAACAGGTATGAGTGAAAAAGCAGGGGTCAACACAAATGACATTAAAAGTCTGTTTACAGAAATAATATCAGAAAACCTCCCAAGCATGGGAAAGAAAAGTAACATTCAGATAAGTGAGCCATATAGAACTCCAGCTAGCCATAACCAAAAGAAATCTACACCCAGACATATAATAATCAAGACCCCAGAAGTTCAACATGAGAACAGAATATTAAAAGCTGTTAGAGAAAAGAAACAGAAGCACCTATAAAGGAAACCCCAAGAGAATCATGACGGACTTCTCAACACAAACCATCAAGTCAAGAAGAGCTTGGCGTGAAGTATTTCAAGTCCTGAAAGAAAAGAACTTCCAACCCAGATTGATGTACCCTGCAAAACTTTCTTTCAAAATTAGTGGAGAAACAAGATACTTCCATGACAAAGAACGACTGAAGGAATTCATGACCACCAAACCAACCCTACAAAGAGTACTGAAGCACATTCTAGAGAGATAAAAAAGAACACGGTTCCAGGAACAGCAGCAGAGGGGGAATCACCAAGTCGGGCAGAAAACTGAATGGAGAGGAAAAGTAAGCAACCAAAGGCAGGAAGATAGCATGGCAGAGATGAGGCAGTACATGTTGGCCGTAACCATTAATGTAGATGGCCTCAATTCAGCAATAAAAAGAAACACAGGCAGAGTGGATCAGGAGCCAGGATCCATCAATATGCTTTATACAAGAAACACGTTTAACTCAAAAGGGGGTTCACAGACTGAAAATCAAAGGAGAGATAACAACTTTCCATGTGACAGGAAACCAGAAAGAAGTGGGGGTAGACTGCCCATCAGCTACAGAGAGGACAAGAAAGACATGGCATTTTTATACAATGCAGTGCTACTCAGCTCTAAAGAAGGAAAACCTCGAGGCTCTTGTGGGTAAATGGATACAACTTGAGATCACGCTCATGGATGAAAAGGCTCAGAGTCACATGGATGAATACTGTGTTGTCTCCTTAGTATAAAAAAACTAAAGAAGTTAGCGGGATCCAAAATGCACAGTACACATCGTGAAAGTGAAGGGGGAGGAAATACCTAAAAAGGGAAGGCAGTGGCCATTGTTAAGCTATTATTATGATTTGAATTCCACATTGTTTTCATTGTTCTGTTTAGTTTGGTTTTATTCTACTTTGTTTTGTTTGATTTTGTTATATTCGATGGCATGGACAGCTATTTCAAAAATAACAAAATGCATTATGGTAGCCATTATTGATTTCCTATTATCTCGTTTTCAAGACCCGTATTGCTTTACTTGTTTTCTTTTGATTGATTTCATTCTAATTTTTTTTGTTCGATACTGTCATGTCTGATGCTATGAGCAGCTGCTCTGAAGATGACAAGATGCATTATGGCAGCCACTGTTGTATTCCGATTGTCTTGTTTTGAAGTCCTGTATTGCTTTCACTGTTTTGTTTAGATTGGTTTTATTCTGTTCTGTTTTGTTTGATTTTGTTACGCCTGATGGTATGGGCAGTTATTTTGAAGATAATAAGAGGCATTATGGTAGCCTTTTATCTTGTTTTGAAGTCTTGTATCACATTCATTGTTTTGCTTTGATTGACTCTATTCTGTTGTATTTTGCTTGGTTTTATTCTCTTCAAAACAAAAAATATTAAAAAATTAAAAATAAAAATAAAAAAATGAAGGACACATTTATAACACAAGGGATATACCTCGAGACAATAATGTTAAATGAAATAAATCAGACTCACAAGCTTACACAGCACATGGTTTCTCTTATGGGAGAAACTCAAATTATAAAGAATGTAAAGAGCAAAATAAAAGATAGACAAAAGGAAACAGAGCGCTAGGTCACCTATAGAATCATTAGGATTAGACTTGGCAATAGACTGGAGAATCGTAAGTTAAGAGCCACCCTTTCCGAATGTCTAATATTGCTCCACTTCAGAGAGAAGGTCTTTATGACACTGGCTCCAATCATCTGTCACATATCCTCCAATGTGAAACATGTTCTTAAGGCAGGAAGGCAAAGCGTGGCAAAGCTGGTTGGGGGCTGGGGTAAGCGTGAGCAGATCCCAGGACACACACCCAAGTCAGTCTCAGGATCCCATATGTGGACTTGTCGTGAGAACCCGCGACTTGTGGAATGAATAAAAGGGCACAGATGTCATGAGGAGCTCACTGTTGGGCCTCTTCATGGTAGGAGCCCACTCTGTGCCCCGAGGGTGTACTTTTATTTTATTTTGGTTTTTATTTTTTCCTCTCTTCCATTCGGCCCAAGCTTGCCCTTGCCCTTCACGTTTGATTTTTCAAATCAGTGTGAAACGTTTCTGCCATTCTTGCTTGTTTCACTCAATTCTTTGTTCAAGATGGAAAGAACCTGGAAACCACCTCCAGCACCCCCAAACCCAGTAACATTCTGGCTGGTCATCACCAGGGCAAGCTACTTCAGCACTGAGGGAGACGACTGCAGATGGTTAATGCCTTAATATCCTCTTGGAAAGAACATTGCGGGACAAGGGGAAGACATCTGTGAATATCCAAGAGTCATCTGTGTCAACTCTCCCAAAACTAAGTAGAGCTACAGACATTATGGAAAGGGGTTCCTGCGCAAGATTGCCTAGAAGCAAAAAGCCCTTCAGCAGCGTCGTTGTTAAGTATAATGGGGGCATGGATGTGGCATTTGGTAGGCATTTACTGTATGTAAATATTTGGTGTGTCTTAGTATTTCTACAGATCTCCCTTCTATGGTTCAGTGTGGTACCTTACTGAGTTCTCAGGGTACGTTAATATCCGGTTTGTCTTTAACGATATGACTGTTGCTGGTTTTATTGCTAACATTATAGTCAGCTAAGTTAGACAGGAATCTAGGCCGTCAGAGAGGGATTGGGCCCTCGAGGGAGTCAGTGTAGAAGAAGAGACACACCACCGTGGTGGCTGCAGGCGAATCTGAAGAGACCCAGGCCGCAAGACGGAGTCCCCTGATGACTTCACCATAGTGAAACCATGTGAGAAAAACATCTCTTATATTTGTTTCAATGGAAAAAGGACTAAGAACGGGGATGGCTGTTTTTCTAGGTTCGTGGTTACTTTTAGTTAGGTTTTAAATGTGGTTAAATGCTGTTCTGCTCAGGCATCAGGTATGGGATGTGAACTTACCTGAATTTAAACAGGGAAGCACAAAAGCCAGGAGGCAATGGGCTCAGGCGGGTCCTCGGATCTTGAGAGTAGCGCTGATAATCTGTATGCTAGTCTAGTGCCTGAGGCACACAGTCAGTTCTGGTGCCTTTGTGCCTCTTTAGGGCCAGGAAGGGTGTCTTGGTTACTTTTTACTCGTTGCTGAGATAAAACACCTGACGCCCAAAATTAGGGAAGAAAAGGTTTATTTAGCTTACAGTTTTTGGAGGTTTCAGTCCACAATCAGCTGGCTCCAAGGCAGGGTGGCATGGCACTGGGGCAGCACGTCAAGGCAGCAGCCGAGCAAAAGCAGCCAGAGTAAAAGGGGGGGCGAGCAAGCCTCTTCTCCTCCTTTATATAGTACACAGGACACCGCCCCCCCTCCCTCCCCCCAACCCCCCACCCCCCCAGCCCCGCCCCAGGGTGGGTGTAGCATCACACACATCCTTGCCTTCCTTTGCACAGGATGAGGATGTTTACAAAGTAAGACCCCTGGCTCCCTCCTGAGTCTCCCAGTTAAACTTCTGACCTCAAATTGTAACAATGACCAGGTAACTGTGCTCTACACCCCAGGATGTAGAGCTGCTGAGTTACTTAATTAAGCTGCTAGACTTCTCAAGTTGACACAATGTATAAACCATAGCAAAGGGCATGAGGGGTGTGGGGCTTGCAGACCAGTAGGCTGCACAGTAGCACACCACCAAGGGATAGAGTTGAGGCTTCTCATGCTCCCAGCAAAACCTTGGGGCCTCATTCTCCGAAGGCACATCTGTTTGGGGTGGGCAGCACCAATGTCAGAATGCTCAGTGCCCACCTTACCACTGCTCTGCTTGCCTGGCACTCAGTCCTGGCCAGAAGCTCCGGGCATTTTAAAATAGACAGGTGTTTTTTCATTTGTTTGTTTGTTTGCTTGTTCATCTGCATTAGCACCTCCTCCTGGAGCAGAGTTAAGATGGCCCTGTGCGACCAGGACAGTCGCATAGTGGTGCCTGCAGGCCTGCAACTACCTGGGGAATAGGAGGCCTGAGGCACCAATGCAGCTGGACACAGCCCTGCGCACCCGCGTTTGCCTAGGGCTGCAGCCCTTGCAAGGCTGGCCAGTTTGTTGCTCCCATTGAGGTTTCACGTGGGAAAAGATTTCTTTGAAGGGACAGCAGACGATGTTTTCCTTTTGTGTGGGGAGACAGAAAAAAGGCTCCTCTCTCTTGTTCTCCACAGCCCGTATGCTCGTCTAAAATCAGAGGTTTAGCTCACAAGATCAGTTATTGAAAAAAAACAAAAAAAGGAAGAAGAAAAAGGAGGGCGAGGAGGACGACAAGGGTAAGACAAGGACAAAGACAAGGAGAAGACAGGGAAAAGAAAAAGGAGACAGGAAAAAGAAAAGATGGTGATGGCCAGTGACACACATCCGTATAATAGTCCCATCATGCAGCAAGACAAGTTGGTGGCTGGCCATGTGGCAAGGGAAGGTGCCAGCACTCCAGACCAAAACGCAAACTGAGAAAAAAGCCACTTTACAAACTAAAGTAAGCAGAGACCAGGGTAATTTCCAAAACGAGTAGCAAAACACACAACAAACAAACACAGAGGCCTAGAGAGTGGAGGCGAGGAGCTAGAAAGAAAAACAAAAGCCTCCTCCGGTCACCGCAGCCAGAAAAGCAGCACACGGTTCCCCGTGCACCTTGAGAAGAGACCCTGCATTCCCAGCCTAGGGGAGAGAGTGAGGGACAGAAGGAGGAAAGAAAGCAGTTGTGACATTTTAGAGAGAAACAAAATGTGTGCCCGCACGGGGCTTACCTTGGCCTCCTCAGTACCGGAGCTTTTGTCTCCTGGCTGGCTACACCAAAAATGTTATCGGGTAGTTCTCTTAGAAATAGCTCACCAACTAAACTTATTCCAGGTACTTCTTGCTGCTAACAAAACTCTGAATGAGACAAGCCAAAAACATTGCCTTAAGTTTGTTTGAAAATGAGAGGGGTAATAAAAAAAGAGAGAAACTGGCTCTGCAGAGCAAATTTGGCTCAAACAGAAGAGGAAAGGAGAAAAAGAGCGAAAATGAAAGTGCACCCTGATCTAGAAGACACAGAGCGGGCTACTGTAAAGAGTCACCACAGTGGGCTCCTGGTGGTGTCTGTGTGTTTATATGCCATCCACATCGCCCGGGAGCAAGTGAGAAGTTCTACATCCGGGGTCCTGCGAATTATTTGGCGCAGTCCTGGGATCTTATAATTAATAGGCCAGGCTTATTTCCCCAGCCAGCTTTGCCACGCCCTACATCCCATCTCAGTCTTGTGACTGGGACTCTTGGTGAGGAGGTGTGACTAGCTGATAGGCTTGAAAGTGAGGAGAGGGAGGGAGGTGGGCAACAAAATGAAGCAGTAGACATTCTCTACATCTTGGCCTGAAGTCTCCAACGAAGGGTCCACCCCCTAAAACAGTAGCGTGGTCTGCATCTGGGCTCCTCAAAGGCCCACAGTCATGACCAGCGCCTGCAAGCTTCTCAGTGCAGCCCCCATGTGGTGGAGGAGGCGCAGCCTGTGCTCCTACGTGGGCCCTGCCTCACCTTGTAAGACCCTTTCCTGCCAGCCCCCAACCCCCGGCCCTTCTTACCCAGAGCACTAGGTGCAGCATCCAGGCCTCTTACTGGCTCCAGACAAAAGCCTCAGGGCCCTCAGCCCAGAAAGCAGGGAATGAGTAGAAGAGGCCCGCCCTTCCCTGCCTGGGCCTCAGCTTGCCTCACACCTTCCCAGCCAAGGCAACCTGCCTCTTGTGGCATTGCCTCTCATCCTTCACCTCAGAAGACATAAAAACCTCAGTGGAGTTGGTCCCGCCAGGGCAGAGAACAGAAGATTCCACTTAAAACTGCTGTGGGAGATGGCCGCTGTCGTTCCTGTGAACTGGCAGGCCCCAGGCCCTACACACTCGGCTCCCAAGGCAACGTTGCCTGGGTAGGGTGGCTTTACCTCCAAGACAGGAAGTTGACCCTCCTGTCAAGGGTTGCCCACCTGGCCCACACCATGCTCCAAAGAAGGAGTGGCTGGTTTCCCACCTCCCCATCCTTCCCTATGGAGCATGCTGCCTCTTGAGCCCGTAGCATCTCCCTGTCACCTAGGATGTCCCCATGTTCTGTAGGCCATGACCAAAACCTCGGCTCTCGTCATATTCCTAAGCCACAGCCCAGAGAACATAGGGGCTGCGCAGAGGTTCTCCAGTCAGTGATGGGCAGGGATTCGCACTGTGGGCCACACACCTGCCTGTTTCTATGACTGAAGCCCACAACTGTTGCCGGTGATCACGCCCACAGGTACATGAACGCATCTATGACCTTGAAGGAAGTCTACACTCACGTGCAAATAGGCATGCACATGGGCGAACAAATGCAGGAGCCGGACCCATCCACACATGGAAATGCACACAGGGAGACTACTTGCGCATACAATATGAATGTTCCTAGCAACACACGTGCACACAGATACACATTTTGAAGACACACAGCACTCATACAAATGCAAATATAAAATATGCACATAGATGCAATACATAAGCGCACACACACACGCTCACACATTCTCAAAGTAGGTCACTGATTCCTGCCGACCTACACACTTCTCCCTGACCAGCCCTTTGTGGCTTCCATCTGTGCCAGATGCCCTTGGTGAGAACCACCACAGAGCTGGGCGTGGTGGCGCATGCCTTTAATCCCAGCACGCAGGAGGATGAGGTAGGAGGAGCATTGTGAGTTTGAGGCCGGCTTGGGCTACAACGTGAGCGCAAGGCTGGCCTGAGCTACATAGTGCGACCCTGTCTCAAAAAAACTAGGGCCGGGAGTTTGACTCAGTGGCTTAAGCGCCGGTCTGGCAGGCGCGAGGTTGTGAGTTCGATACCCAGTGACACCAAAAAAAAAAAAAAAAAAAAAAAAAAAGAACCACCACAGAGACAACCCGTGTACTTCCCAGTTCAACTTCATACCAGTGGGACAGAGCACAGAGGCCTGCTGGATGGCATCCTGTCCTCCTTGGGGCAAGGAGGCACTCTGCATAGCCAATTTAGACTGGATCCTGCCTGACCTCCCCCTTCCCTTAGACTTGCCTCTGCTCCATAGGAAGTCTCTCCTGCTGTGCCCTGACCCTCTCCTACTTCAGTTCTTCTGTATTTTGTCCCCTGCACAGTGACCTCTACTTTGCCCTGTCCTCATGAAGAGCCATGGTCTCCATGGCAGACTCAGGCCAGCAGCCTGCCGTGCTCCTGCCTCGCTTTCCTGAGGCTCAGAGTGCCAGGGCCAACAGGGGAATGACAGCACCATGTGCCTGCCAAAGGCCTGGCGTACAGCAGGGCAGGAGGCTCTGAGTGTCCTCGCCAAGGGACCAGAACGAACCGTACCTAAACATAGGCTCCAGCTGTTTGATGGTCTGAAGCCTCTCCAGTTATAGGTCCTGGAGGCTCTGCTTCCAGATGTGTAGGACCCTCATCCATTCGTTGCCTGGGCTCTGAGGTACGACTTTGAAGTATGTACCCTTGGGCCACAACTTCTCTGGTATCCAGTGCTCTGGCCCTGGGCAGGCACAGTCAGGGCCCTGCCCCCAAATATCTGCTGTCACCGTGAATGCCGTTCCCGTGATCGCCCCCACCCCGGGCGGTCGAGTCTTTCAAGTCTCTCCTGGGGACTGTATTTGGCCACTGCTCACGTCATGGAAGGAACTGTCCCTTCCTCTGCCCAAGAAACATAGGAGAGAGTTCAGAGCCGGGGCCTCCAACCAGAGGTGAATGAAGGAGGTGCGCTGATCCCCGCTTTGGCCAGGCCTGCTGGCGGGCGGGCGTTGAGAGCAGGTGCAGGGTCTGGCTTGGATTCAAAGTGGAGGCCCAATATTGTTCTCACTGTTTTGCTTTAGTCAATATTTTGTTTTGGTTTTATTCTGTTTTGTTTTTGGTTCAACTTTGCTATACCTGATGGAATGGACGACTATTGTGAAGGTAACAAGATGTACTATAGTAGCTATGGTTTTCCTAGTTTCCTGCTTTGAAGTTACGTACCAATTCTACTGCTTTGCTTTGATTGACTTTGTTCTGTTTTGTTGGATTTTATTATCTTTAAAATAAAAGTAAAAAAATAAAGTGGCTGGAGAGAGGTTGCCGAAGCCTCTTCCTCCTCCCAGTGTGAAGGAGGAGCAAGATGGACGAACTTTTTGAATCAATTAGAAGAGACCCCGGACCCTTTTAATAGCCTTTTTAAACACTCGTTTTAAGTAAAACAAATCTGTGAACTACGAAATGCATTAAAGCACCATTGTTCTTAAGAAGTCTTAAATTATCAACCTATAAAACAAAGGGAAACTTCTAACTCCCACTGGATGGAGAAGTCATGATAACGGTTTGACATCCCGGTGGTGCTTTCTCACAGTCCGTGCTCCTATAAAGGGCCTTGGCTCTTGCTCGTTTTCCTGCTTCTGGGAATCTGCTTGTCATGGGCCAGCTAGTCAAGGGGCATGAAGGGCACTTTAAAACTCAAGGTAAGGACTGCACGAGGAGGGCAAAATGCGGTAGGGCAGGGAATCCAGGGTGACAGCGATAGACTGGTGGACACTATGGTGAATCCAAATGGCAGCTTTCAGACCAGGGGTTGCAAGGTCCCCTTTACCTTAGGGCTGAAGAAGGGCAGAGAGGCCCTCAACTTACGCTTGTGTCTTCCCTACCACCCTCTCTGCTTCATGCCTTGGGCTTTCTCCCTCCTCTGCTGGCTGCATCCAGAAGCATATAAAAACAGTTATGCACCATGCACAATGGGAGTTTACTCAAGAATAAAAGGTTGGTTCAAAATACAAGATTCAAATATTGTAATGTACAGTATCTGTTGATTGAAAACCAAAGATCATACTCTCAGTAATGCAGAAGGGCACCTGACAAAATCAAACTCTGTTTTCATGATGAAAATGATGAGCATACTTTAACTAAAAGGAAATTATTTAATCTGATAAAAGACATAAAAGTTCTTGACTAACCTCAAACGTAATGATCAAAGGCTGGCTGCTTTCCTCCCGAGTAGGTGGGGAGCAAGAATATCTACACTCACCACTGCTATCCCATAACGTATTGGGGAATTCTAGCCAGAGGAAGTAGCGATAAAAGCAAGTGAAATGTCCTTCAGATGGGAAAGATGGTCCTCTGTTCAAGGACCACAGGATCCTGTACACAGAATATCCACAGAAAACCACTGAAATGTATCATATCGAATGAAACAGTTCAGCGAGGTTCAGGATACAAGATAAGTAGGCAAACAACTGCATTTTCACATACTTGTAGAAAATCTCAGACTGAAATTACAAAAGCAATTCCACTCGTAATAGCATCAAAAAAAAAAAGCTACACTATTTCGCAATACATTTCACAAAAGAGGTTCAAACTTAGTCTCCAAAAATTTCAGAACATTATTGAAGGAAAGCAAATCAGATCTCAGCATAGAGGAGCATCAGTGTTCCTGCACCGAAAGACTGGCTATTGCTTTGATAACAATGTTTCCTCAAAGTTGTCTTGCAGTGTCCACACGGTCCTATCAAAATCTCAGCCTCCTCCTCTGTACAAATCGATGAGCTGGTTTTCAAAGTCACGTGGACTTGCAGGGGACTCGCCGCTTTCAAAATAATCATACAAAAGACCAAAGCAGTAAGATTCACGGCTCTTGATGTTAAGAATGACTGCGAGAACAGGGCGTGGTGGCGCACGCCTTTAATCCCAGCACTCAGGAGGCTGAGGTAGGCGGAGCGTTGTGAGTTCGAGGCCGGCTTGGGCTACAACGCGAGCATAAGGCCGGCCTGAGCTATATAGTGAGACCCTGCCTCAAAAAACCAGGGCCGGGAGTTTGGCTCAGTGCCTTAAGCGCCTGCCCTGGGAGACGCGAGGTTGTGAGTTCAATTCCCGGTGCCGCAAAAACAAAAAACAAAAAACAACAACAACAAAAAAAAATGACTGCAAGGCGATGCCGATCATGACAGTGTGGCAGTGACACAAGGACAGACGTGGAGAGCAGTGGGGTAGAGCTGCGCATCCAGAAATGAACCTCACATCTGTAGCTGACTTTGCACCAAGGTAACAAACCATGCAACAAGGATAGAGCAGTCCTTTCCAGAAGTAATGTGGAGACCCCTTATACCTCCATAGAAAAGAATGATGTTGGACCTTTCCCTGAGATCATATATGAAAATTAACTCATAATAAGCCACAGATCTAAACATAAGAGAGAAAATGTGCAGGAGCTACGAGGTAATACAGGTAATCCCTCCTGACCATGGTTGTGGCAAAGTAAATGAACGACAAAAAGTAATTTGGACCTGGTGAAACTTGAAAACAACTGTGCTTCAAAAGACAGTCTCAAGAAGGTGAAAAGACAGCCCACAGAATGAGTGTGCAAACTGTTCATCTGAGAAAACATTTCTATCATAAGTGTACTAAGCACCCCTACAATAAAGAGAACCCAATTTGAAAAAGAACAACTGATTTGAATCAGATAAACAGAAGGACAATAGCACATGCAAAGATGATCATCATCGTTAGGCACAAGGCAAATGCACATCAAAACCATCACGAGAGGCTGCTTCACACCCAGTTGAATGACTAGATTCAAAAAGTGAGCCAGCAACTGCTGGAAAACTCTTAGCCTCCTGCTGGTGAGAAACCATGGCCCAGCCACCCTGCAAAAACAGCCTCAATATTTCTGGTCCCCAAACAATTCACACCAAAGAAACATGGGCTCCTTCCCCATGATAGCACTTGGGAAACGATTCTGTCGCTTCCACGTAGGCAGGTGTCACTGGATGGAACACTGTAGGTCCCGTAGAACATGTCTGAGCCCACAGGGTACCGAACACACATACCGATGTCAGGCCCGATGATCCAGGTGTCATTCATCACCAGGAACTTTGCCTGCTTCCTTCAGCCTGATTGGAGAATTGGAAAGGACAGAGTCTTACGTGGCCCCAGACGCCTCTGGTCTGAGGGAGCCAGGACCTCACCATTGAGCAGGATGGAGACTAGCACCGTAGCTATTTTGCCATTTGATTGAAATAACCTCTGAATGCTAAAACAGCAAGATAATTTTGACATATTTGCGCAGTGAATATGCAGCCCACCATGTCTGAAAGAGAAAGGGCAGTTCAAGTAATGAAAGCACACAGGAACTCTAGAGCGGGCAGTAAGGAAAGAAGAAGAGAAACACCGGTGTGACTGCCTGAGTACGTGGAAGAAAACAATTGTTCGTGAGTGTTTTCAACAATGACTTTATTCTGCACTTACAGTGAAACATAAGTGGGTCAGCTGGCAGACTGGCAATGTCTCAAGGGGATAACGGAGTGCAAAACTGGTCTGAGGAAAGGGAAGGCTAACAGACTCCTCCAAGGAGGGGTTCTCTTGTCAGTGTATTGCTGGCAATGATGGAGGCAAAAATCAGGAAAAATGCTGATGCCATCAAACGTACACTCCCATCTAGTATGTCCTCCTCAATTACACTGTCCTCTAATATGTCCCTCTCTACATTAGTAGGCCCTCCTTCATTGCATCGCTGGCCGTTACAACAATGAGTAAAATAGAAACTATTAGTTTTCACGTTTTGTTTTGGAGTTTCAGGTGGCTGTAGGGCTGTATATACGAATGTGCAGTTCCAGGTACAGTTCTTGAAAACGAGTAGCTCACGAGGGCTCACACCTGAAAGGGACACATGAAAGTTACTGATCTCACATCTCCTACTTGGGAATGCCATAGCACATTCAACCAAAGCTAGTCCCACGTGTGCATTCTGCATTTCCAAATGTTCCCAAAGTACATCGCCTAGAGCTGTGGACTGGGGAGCACATCCAGACCCACAAGACGGTGTCATTGCTTCAAGGGACGCTCCTAAAGATATGTTTCTATCCATACAGCCATCTTGAATCTGCCACTAGGCATTCCAAAGTGGTATCTTGATACCTTGTTACAAAGCTGTGTGCGGTTCACTATACTGTCTTAAGAATTCTGGAGCTCTAGACACTAAAGGAAGACTAGAAATTAACTTGCATTTAAGTTCCAGAGATGAGTGAGCCCACAGATGGTGAACAGGGGTGACCCTAGTAATGTGCCCTTTTGCTGCTTTCCTGCAGCTGGTAAAACCCCTTGAGGTTAACCTCCTTCCTGATCGCTCTGGATCAGTCAGCCTGCCAACACTGGAACAAAATATCCAACGCCTGCAACTTAAAGGAGGAGAGTTTTATTTTGGCCCACAGTTTTAGTGATTTCACTCTGCGGTTGGTTGGCTATAAGGCAGCAGAAATGGTACGGTGGAAGGACACGGCAGCGGAAACCTGCTTCGCCCATGGCAACCAGAAACACAGAGAAAGGAGGAGCTGGGGAAAATAATACAACCTTCCGGATGCCCTCGGCGACTCACCTCCCGTCGCATCCTGCCTGCCTCCAAGCCTGCACCTCCCACCAGGACATTTGGCCGCAAACTCATCAATCGGTTGATCCACCGATGAGCTCAGCATCTCCACAATCCACTCACCTATCAAGTTCCCATTTCTGAATACATGAGACTTTGGGGGGAACATTTTAGTACTAAACCACAACACCCTCCACCCGGTATTCCAAGATCTTGCACCACCATGCAAATGCTGATGGGCCCTTAACCCCAAACTCCCCAACACAGACTTAATTTCCTGTCCCACAGCTCATGTGTTCATTTTCATTAGTGGGATCACGCATCGGCCTTAGTCAACCAGAGTCAACCTCATCGAGCTTCACCTGAGACATCCTTCAGGAATCCCTGCTTTAAATACGGGGGCCTTCATCACTATTCCTCTTTTCCTGGTAGTCTACAGGGTGTTTATGCAGATACTTTAGTCTGGAACATGCCATAACTAAATTGTTATCTTGCCTCTTCAGTAACAGCAGAAAGAACTAATAACTAAGAACTGGTCAATTATTTACTTTCCATGGAAAGAATTTACTTAAGCTTCACCAACAGAAATCTGTGATCCTAAGTCAGCAGCTCAAGGGGGTTTTGCAAAGTGTACCCAACCATACAATCGGCATCCAACCCTAAAAACAGAACCAGATGAAACTCCGGATCCCTCATTCTCATTCTGTTCATCCATTCACACACTACTTTAAGCAGCCAGGGACAAAGATAAACCCACGGGTCTAAGCTCATGCATTAGTTTTGCCTGACTTTTAACCTTCTGCAGAAGAAACCATACGTCAGGTTAGTTATTATAAATGAATTCTTGGTATTTATTTAGGAAATTCACCCCTATTGTAGCCTATTACCGTGTATCGTTCATTCTCCTAAATGAGTACTGTTCCTCTGATGAACACACCAAAATTTATTGCTGGACGACATCAAAATCGTGTAGGCTTTTTATCCGCACCAAACATTCCCATGGTGAATATTCTTGTACTTACCTTGAAGTCACCCTCGGTAAATAGTCTATGAGTTACGTACGTAGGAATAGAAACAGTGAGAGTTTGGTGTATGTGCGGGTTTAGCCAAGCTAGCTGAAATGCTTTCTGGACTAGGTTGGACATTTCTCTATGCCAAAGCATTGTGTATAATTTTTCTTTGAGTCGTCTGTTCACATTTCTACTGGATGATCTGCTTTTCACTCACAGAGTTGCAGGAAAAACGTTCATGATAAATGAATGTATGAATTCTCCACTATGCAC